>QAGG01000106.1:0-93354 GCA_003138045.1 Penicillium sp. MA 6036
AGAATTAACTTTTGGAGACGATCGAAGAATGAAGAAGATCCAATTATAAGTCTGCGTTGCACATGCACATGGATCGTTGAAGAAGACTGTGATGGCGGGGTGACCGTGCGGTAAAATAAGTGTCGTAGAGATATCGACGCATTAGATGGCAGGTCTCTTTGAGGTAGACCTAATAGAATTAACTTTTGGAGACGATCGAAGAACGTGCTGGCACTTCCGTCTTGAACAACCACCCACTTCCGCTTTCCTTATCGATGTGCTTTTTAAACATTCTCACTTGAACGCTTGTGTTAAAACCGTGCTTTGTTTCAACGTGTTTTGTTTAACCGTTTTCACTGAAACGTTCTCACTTGAACGCTTGTGTTCAAACGTACTTTGTTGAAACGCTTCCCTCGTTCTCAGCTATCCTTTCGTACTACACGCTCCGCTTTTTAAACGCTGTCGTCATCAGCGCTCTCTTTTTTCAATCTGAATAAGCTTCTTTCTCATGCACACCAAGCGCCCTCGCTATCAACGCTACTGTTTTAATTGTCCTCCTCAATCCAACGCTCGTTATCGTTGGACCTTCAAGAATCAAGATAAGACCGTTTGACACGCCCGACTAAGTCTGCGTGGCACATGCACATGTATCGTTTAAGAAGACTGTGATAGCGGGGTGACCGTGCGGTAAAGTCTGCCATTGAGATATCACCGCATTAGATGGCAGGCCTCTCTTGAGTTAGATCTAGTAGAAGTAATTCTTGGACACGATCGCAGGTGCTGGCACTTTCGTTGGAGGCTTCTTCAACAACCACCGACTTGAACAACCACTGACTTCCACGTTCCTTATCGATGTGCTTTTTGTTTAAACGTTCTTTGTTCCAACGTGTTTTGTTTAATTAACCGTTCTCAAATAAACGGCCGTGCTGAAACGCGCTGTGTTTCTTTAACCGTTCTCACATAAACGCTTGTGTTCAATCGTGCTTTGTTTAACCGTTCTCACATAAACGCTTGTGTTCAAACGTGCTTTGTTTAAACGCTTCCCTCATTCTCAGCTATCCATTCGTATAGATGTGCTTTTTGTTTAAACGTTCTCACATAAACGCTTGTGTTTAAACGTGTCATGTTCAAACATTTCAAAGTGCCTTTCTTGAACGTGCCTTGTTTCAATGTTCTTTGTCTTTGAACAGTCCTCACTTAATCGTCCTTACTTACACGGTAGTTTCAAACGCTTCCCTCGTTCTCAACTATCCCCTCGTACTACGTAGCTGATTGACTAAAAACATGGGTGGTCGTAGTACATAATTAAACCGTTGAGATTGAAGCTTCCGTAATACTTGCTTTCGAGGGCTGAGCCCACAGCGTTTAGACGAGGGGAACTGTAACCTTTGGCTGATTGGATTGTTGAAGATCGTCAGACTGTACCTGGACAAAATTGAACAGTAGCCTACGGTCTCCCACAGCGACCCAGGCAGCGATAGGTAATCTGTTAAAGCCAGGGTGTTGAAGTCGGGGGTGTCAAACGGTCTTATCTTGAAGGTCCAACGATAACGGGCGTTGGATTGAGGAGGACAATTACAATAATAGCGTCGATAGCGAGAGCGCTTAGTGTGCATGAGAAAGAAGCTTTTAAAGTTTGAAAAGAAACAAGGCGCTGACGATGACAGCGTTTAAAAAGCGGATCGTGTAGTACGAGAGAATAGCTGAGAACGAGGGAAGCGTTTATGTAAGAACGTTTAAGTGAGACCGGTTAAACAAAGCACGTTTAAGCACGTTTAAGCAACGTTTAAACACAGCGATGAGGAAAGCGGAAGTCGTTGGTTGTTCAAGTCGTTGGTTGTTCAAGTCGTTGGTTGTTCAAGTCGTTGGTTGTTCAAGTCGGTGGTTGTTCAAGTCGGTGGTTGTTCAAGTCGGTGGTTGTTCAAGTCGGTGGTTGTTGAAGAAGCCTTCAACGAGAGTGCCAGCACCTTCTTCGATCGTGTCCAAGAATTGCTTCTATTAGGTCTACCTCCGAGAGATCTGCCATCTAATGCGATGATATCTCAACGGCAGTTACTTTACCGCACGGTCACCCCGCCATCGCAGTCTTCTTAAACGACACATGTGCATGTGCAACGCAGACTTATAATTGGATCTTCTTCAACTATATTGACCATGTTCTTAAAGCGGTCATCCTTCATGTCCTGTGGACCATTCTTGACTGAATTCTTTACCCGTTCAAACCTCCCATCATCACCTTACTTTGCACAATGGTTTTTTTTTCATCAGCTAAGGCGTATATATTAGATTTTCGTTGATATCAAAAGCAGGTCAACTTTCTCATCGGTCTATTGAGTGTTGAGATCAGCTAGTCTAAAGTCGTTTGTTCTGCGGGTTTCTCAGAGATTGGTAATGTGCCAACAAACCAATTCTAGGCTACACAAAGCCTTTGAAGCGACGTATGATACGGTATTGAACTCTATGTATACATTACATTACTTCTGTATTATTTTCTTTGCTGTTACATAATCGTGGCTGTGGCGGTGCAAAGTTGTATTCGATCTGTAAAAGGTATCGTAAGTTATATTTGGTCTGCTGTATTAGAGTTTCCACAAGGAACCAAGCGCAATTGCATACAGTGTCATCTCTACTTTTAAGTGTTGCTGTCGACGGTCGATGGATCGGTGAGGCCTCGTACGTAGCAATGGATTATCACTAAACAGCTGTTCTTCTAAACACCCCCGTCCGCCTGTTATATACATACCAGACTCAGGGGCTTGCTTCTTAGTAAACTTCTCTTGTGGATCCTGTCCAAAACGGGCTTAGGGGTAAACTACCATTGACAGTTGCTTATAGACCTTTTTAAGTGGTATCATTTCTGAGGAACCTTGGACATACTGTAGACCCCTAGTCCTTGTCATGATTTTTCTGATCGAAGGGCTTGGGCTTGTGGGAGAGGGTGACGGTTTACTAGAGAGCAGGAAAATGACAACCTAGAATGTCTTTACTACGCAGGCGTTTCGGTTGGGTAGAATCCGACAAAAGGTGCTAAACCCCATGAATTATACTGCCACTTGATCATCTTCTTCGCCCTGATCTATAGAGAGATTACCGGATGTACATTGTGAAATGAACAGAAAATTATATGAAGCAATTATACTATGAGGCCAGATCCCAAGAAAACCTAGAAACCCGCCTGAATGCGTTGGGCCTCTGTAAAGTAACGAACATGGTGAACATCTTCCGCATGGCGTTTGAGCGCTTTGTGTCCACTCAACACAAGCTGGCAATATTCGTCAGGACAGGGTATGGGCTCAGTTGGCTTGTATTTCCGAAGGTGTTTTTCAAAATGTTCTCGGGCCTTGCGGGGCGAGGCAAAATAGCACTGGTACTGCGGTTCAAAAACGCAGAAGAGGCAATGTCGATTGGTGATCGAAATGGGACAATCTCGAGGCTCCGGCGATGAAGAGGGCTCTGTTTCCACTTGAGGTGGCTCTTTTGGTGGCGAAATTCGGTCGATGCTGATGACACACTTAGTCTTTTTGTCAGGGTTGATCCTTTCGGATGGGACTTTCACAACACGGCCAAGCCCAATCAATGCATTGACCATGGTGACTCGCTTTGCCATATCACTTTCCCCCGAAAGATTTTGCATCGAGGTTTGCATCAGTTCCGCTACCTGGCGACGTTCGTTCAAGCGATGAACAATCTTCTCGGGTTCATAAGCCTGCTTTTCAATATCCAATAGCGACGGATCGAGCTGTCTGTTGATCTCAAGTGTATCAATTGTGGCAAAGAATTCATCACGCGCTCCGTCAAACGTATCCTTCTTCAATCTCGCTTTGGCACATCGCAATGCTGCTTCCGTCTTGGCTTTGAGCTCTCCAATTTTCGTGCCAGCCGCGTTCTTCATCGACCCATACAACTCTTTGGCTTCTCTGGCAAGGGAATCGCGCATTCCTTGAAGGCTAACTATTTCGGGGTGAGTCGATAGTGATTCTCGCGTGGTGGCCGGTAAATCTTCGTAATGAGACGGAGCTCGAGGGTCGATATAGCGGCTTTGGTGGCTAAGAATGTTCAATAACGCATCCTCCGATGGTATTCCAAGGAATGCAGCTTGAACATGGCACTGGACACGTTGGTTCATATATGCCTGAAAGGTACTAGCGTAGATATGGCCCATCACCTGCTGGAGTAAAGGAAGAGGTGCAGTTTCTGAGCATAGTTCACATGTCAGCTTGAGAGCTTTTTTATTCACAGAGTGCCGAAACTTACTTTCAACAGCCTCACCGGTGCCACGCCGGAGATCGTAAGGTTTCATAGCACGAGGCATGCCCACTGCGAGACTCAACCTCTCAAGATAATATAGATACGTGTGGTATTTAAGAGGTTTTATCTCGTGGGTGCTGATACCACAATGGGTCGAAATTGGCTGACGACAGATAGGCACATTGTGTTTTTCTTTCACAAACCTCAGATGCAAGGAATGGCGCGGCGATTCTACCCGAGAGGCATAAATGTCCTCCATTGAGCGGATGTTGCTCTCGAATGCTTCATCAAGGAAGGCCATAGCGACCACAAGCGCGACAATGTCGAAGAAAGGTTGCTTCACTTCAGACATCAAGTAGATTTTGCTTGATATCACATAAACAATTAGCCATGTATATGCAACCCAGGGTCTCTAATGGACGACACTCACCTTTTCTTCTTTCTATTATGGCCCTTGGTGTGTCTAAGATCAACTTCCATCACAAGATGATCACGGATGCTACCAGGATTTGGTAGAAGGAGCAAACTTATGTGGCCGTAGCAAAGGGTTTTTAAATCCTCGTCTCCGAGATCCCATTCCTCCGTTGCGTCATCTTCCCCAACGTCAACATCATTAACATTTCCAAAAAAGTGTTGGACGTTGGTCCGCTCGTTCTTTTCAATATAGACCAATGCTCCCGGCCGGCTTGCAGTATAGGCCGAAGTAAGCAGTAGGAATGCGAGCTGGATAATTTGCCGACCATCTGGATAAGGAGTAGTATCCTTCGTCCAGTGATGATGAAGCACAATGTACAAATCATCGACGTTCATGACTGGCTTTTCTCCAACAGACCTATCCAAGTTGAAAAGTTCAACCAGGTCTTTGTTCATGTACTATCACCCCTCTGTTAGAGATCAAAGAGAGTAGAGAGCAATAAAAACCCACATCATTTATGTCCTGGCAGCTTTTTGCGTGGAGGCTACGCCCCACCGCTTGACGATAGAGCTGACACCATAACCGCCAGTTCTCGTGCAGGCTGCTGAACTTTTTTATTTTGGAGTTGTGCAGCAACCATTCAAGAAATATCATCACGTCCTCTTTCCTTGCTGCGTGGAGAGACTTCAAGTACTCTTTTTTCCCTAGAAAGTCACAATGCCTGGGCTTTAATCAGCGTGATACTCATGGATATTGTATTGAAACGGGTGCCTACTTGATCCATCTTCTCTTGATGTATTCAATGTTGTTCTTCGTGGATATAGCATGTCGCTTTTGGATAATGCTCTTCTCCGGTTGTCGGCGACGCTGAAGATAATAGTCGGGACTAGGTACTACCTTTGCCTTAGTGCGGGAAGCGTAGGAGCCTGAAACAGTCATGGCTTCAGGTAGCAATAAGTCTAGCAGATACTAGAGAATAGTGGCACGCTTCAGGAAATTGAATGGGAAGGAAGCTGGTTGGTATGGCGATAATGACAGTTGCCCAGAAGAAAGGTTGGAGAGGTATAATGCAGAAAAGACTGTTGCTGGTGAGTTGTAGAAAGGCTACGAGTTGATGGGGAGGGGGGCGACCATTTAAATATTGGGAACCGGTCTTGATGGCTCCGCAAGACAGACGATTTATCATCTTTGTCTGGAGCGGCTACAAACGGACTGAAGGATACTGAGCATCACGTCATGACTGATCAATTGCCCTGAGCATACTGAGCGAAGGGTGAGCAGATCACTGAGCAGCCCTGAGCATACTGAGTGAAGGGTGAGCAGATCACCGAGCAGCCCTGAGTGCTCAGTGATCAAAAGTACATTATGCGCACGTGATGTTATGATGACTAAGATTCTGGTAAAAAGGGAGCTTAAACCGGCGTCCAATGTAGCCATTTACGGCAGCCGATTTACCGTCAATGAGCGTTGTGGTGTAATAGAAAGTTAAAAACTTTAGAACTTGATCTTATATAGTTTTTAAAAGATATTTAGAAAGACAGCAAAAAAGATAAATAAGTTGATCAGGTTAAATACTTATGAAACATATTTTATGGTAATTCAGGTATCATAATCTTTTGCCAGATTAAAACCAGATAGTTTCAGGCACTATAAGGTATTAAAAATAGTTTTGACCCCTTGCACGCTATACACCTTCGTAACAATATATGCAGTGGCCGCCTGGTTTGTAACCCTCACAACCGAGTTGCTGGGGTAAACTTGATAGACGTAAATCCAAACAGCTCTCTCTCTCTCTCTCCCTCTCTCCTTGTCCTCGTCTTATAATGCATTGCGCCGTCCATGTCTGCTCTCTCTATACACTCAAGCCATGATCGGTTCACGGTTTTAGTTGCAATACATAATTTTCCAACATGATGGCAATTTTGTGATGACCAAATTTCTCGGCAAGTTGAAGCGCCGTTCTTCGCTCGCTGCCCCTGACAAGAGGATCTGGCTTGTATTCCAGCAAAACTCGGACGATTTCCTGATGGCCTTTGCGTGACGCTGCCAGCAGAGCAGATCCCCAAGTACTGCTCCGTCCATCCACATCAGCCCCATGACCTAAAAAGAGTCGAACGATTCCCATGTTTCCCGCATCTGCCGCCACCGCGAGTGGTGTCTCCCCAAACGATAAGTCCTTCAAGTTGACGTCCGCGTCATTGTCCATCAACAGTTGAATCACCGAAAGGTCTCCTCGTCTAGCGGCAAAGTAAAGCGCATTGCCAAAGTCGACCCCTACTCCATTGGATTTTTCTCTTTCCTTCGCCTTGTCAAGAATGATCTTGAGAAGACCTGCGGACGACCCCCTTGATGCGCTTTCGATTGATTCTTCTGTGATGATTGCCCCACCGTCCAAGAGGGCTTGGACCACGTCAGAGTGGCCATAGTTCAATGCACGGTCCAGAGAGCTTCCGTAAATGTCGTCGGTTCTCTTGATGTCTGCACCTTGTGAAAGGAGTAGATTCACAGCTTTTAGTTGACCCCATGCAGAAGCTGCCATGAGAGCTGTTTCACAATCTGGATCTTTGGGGTCAATGTGCGCACCAAGACTCAGGAGAAATGCGACCATTTCAGCGTTTCCAAAGAAAGAGAACCAGTACAGAGCAGTTCTGCCATCTTCATCAGATTTATTCAACTTGGCACCCCGACCCAGAAGTAGTTTGGCTGTCGACGAGTGATTTTCAAATGATGCATGAATCAAGGGTGTGTAGCCTGCCATGTCCCGCGTATCCACGTAGTGGCCACGTCCAAGAAGTAAGGAAATGGCACCGTCGAGTCCATAATGAGCTGCGACATGAAGGGATGTTTCACCTCTGTAAGAAAGGGTTCTCATGCGATATGAGCATTCAATCTTTTCATCATCTTCCAAAAATCGGATCATCTCTGCGCCGAAGCTTTGCGACTCTCGTGTGTGTCTATCCCAATAAAACACCACATAGTTGTAAAAGGGATAGATTTGGAAACGATCATTGAATGCTTTTAGAGTTTCATCCGAGACTGTGTGGAAAGCATCAAACGTTAGATAAGTCACGCAGAGGTCACTGATATCGGCCTCAGAGAACCTTGAAAACCATCGTGGATGTGTTCTCTCAAAGTATTCCTGGGTTGTATAGTGTACCAATCGAACAACGCCACCTTCCGTTGTGAGTAGCCCAGCACAAACAGAAACAACATCCTCAATCATTGGAATGTTGTCCAGATCCAGGTCAGATGCACCTTTCTCAATAGCAAGTGCATGCTGGAGCTCCAGCACGGTGAGTGGCCTCTTTGCGAAGGTGATCCAAGACAGACTTTGAATAGCCAGCTCTTGCTGCTCTGGAAGCTGTGCATTGATTCGCTGCATAACCTCATCGTAAGCGTCATCGTAAGCGTGATGGTCTGACTTTTCTGACAGCCTTTCGAGGGCGCTTCGCATTGACTTGGGTGACCTTCTACCCTTTAAGGAGTCCAGGTGAAGTTGCGCCAGTAAAAACCTGGGTGAGTAGTGAGCGACATGTGATGGCGGAACAGAACTGCTCGAAAGTTTGGAGATATGGACACCTACATTCCCTGCACTCGAGCAGAAATGACATCCTCGATGTCTTGCTGCAGCTGCACGTTTTGACCAACAAACTTGGGAAGCCGAAACAAATTTCCCCTCAGGTACTTTCGAACATCTTCCTCGTTAGCTCGTATTTCTAGCAATAGACCCTCTTCGAAACACTCGGGGATCTCCGTGGGCCTCGATGTTGCAAACAGGTTGACACGGGCGGTGATACGCAGTTTGAGCATTTCCTCAAGAAGTCTGGCTCTGCAATCATCTTTTGAGTCGCACTCATCGAGTGCATCAATCACGATAAATACTCGGGAGTATATCGAAGCGACCGAGCACAAGGCCTGCGAAAACTGATCGGGCCGTGGACCTATGGAACTGCTCTTGTGGCGATTATAAAACTCTTTCACGCACTCTGGTAGCGTGGGAATCTTCTGGCACAATTGCTTCAACAAACTGGCAAGCAGATCCCGGATGTTCTGCTCGTCCCGTTGCTTGAAGTTGCAGTAGAGGTATGCGACGCCGACATCTTCCCTATGCTCGAATCGTCGGGATAAGTCGTCGATGATGATAGCAGAGCAGATAGTTTTTCCAGCACCTGGCATGCCTTGAGCAAGTATGCTCGCTTGTGGCTTTTCGATCCAGTTTGAGTACTCTCTCAAGTCGAGTAGCCATTGTCCAGTCCCTTGTTGCCGGCGCTCGATGAGATTACCTTGCTGAGAGATATAATCGACTGAAGTAAGCCACTGTAGAATGCTGGAGTCTTCTTCATTCTTCTGATGATGAGTGATCTGGCCCAGAGCCTGTCTTATCGCTGCCATTGTTTGTCTATGAAATCGTTGGATTCAGCGGCGCACGAGGAATAGAAAGGGAGTATGTACCTTGAAATTCCATCAAGGTAATCCTGTAACAGGCTTATCTGAAGACTTAGACGATCTCGAAGTTCGGACAGGTTTTGTGCGTTCCAAGATACTCTTTTCCAGGCACATGTCACTCGCTTGTGGACGGCTGTTCCGGTATACGTGACAATGCAATGTTTCTCAATCTCCCGTTCCAGCTCCTTCAAAACATTCTCGCATGTATGGGTGATTCTCGCTAATCGTTTGCGTTGGCTGTCCTCTAGATCATAATCTAGCAGTTGGATGTCGGCATCTTGGAGAACGATTGACAAACTCCGGACACTACGCATTCAGACTTCAGCTTCGCGTTGAGCATCCTTGGTTATATGAATTCGCTTACTCGTCAGATATACCCTTGAATTGAACTGGAGCATCAAGAAAATCCCTTCGCAGTTTGTGAGCCAATGACAAGGCCAAGGCAATGTCACCCGCCCCAAAGCCAAAGCTCATCTTTGGTAGATAATCTCAGGGTTGAACCTTGTAAATGATTTTTTTCCCAGGGGGGTATATGTCAGAAGAGAAATATGAGGGAGACACTGCTTGTCAAACTTTGGCGCCGTCCACTTTTGGATCGACAAGTTTTGAGCGCTTGTCTTTTGGGGGCTGATTACCAATGATTAGACGTCAAAATACATGCAGCGCACAGAACCAACTAGTGACCGACTTATACAAGTCTTACTCATGAGAGACATCAGACTTTTGAGATACAGTGCCCTGCATACGGAATACACAGAACCGCGTTGTTGTGTACAGATACATTCGCAATCAAGCGTAATGCGCGTCATTTGAGTCATTGTCTCGTTGGCATCTCTTGATAAGTTTCAAACAGTTTCAAACCTTTTCCGATTGACGCAAGTAATATTGTAGTCATGAGGGAACCCCTAATTGCTGAGTTTCACGTCTCGCTGGCAACTGACCTGTAATCCCGAAACAGCTCAGTTTCTTTATTTGAAATGTAGTCTGCCATAATAGCAGAACTGAGTCCTCACCCAAAATGGCAAATTGAAAAACCTGGGTATTAATAGAGATATCTAAACGAGAAGATGACAGATGTTGATGAACAAGAATGGCCGAAAGCATTCAATTGAAGATTGCTGCCTGACCCGTCAGGCCACCAGAATTGCTGACCATTGGCCCCACCTCCAGGGCTGGGCGTCACCTCCGATGATCCCCGCTATCGTCGGTTCGCGTCATCTCTGCGCACATGTTTCTGATTGAACTCATGTATCGGGAGTATGAACCCTAGTTTTCCTGATACTGACCCCCTGCTGGGTCCTACTAGCACCATCTATCCTTCCTCGAGAGGGTCTGTGGCCGGAGGTCGCCAGATTACCCGAAACCGCGCAAGCTATAGCTGCCACACCTGTCGGCGCAGAAAGGTCAAATGTGATAAAGTAGGCCAAAATGTTCCCCTCTTCCAGAAGTCTGGCTAACTGTTCTTCCACTAGACTCATCCGATCTGCGGAAATTGCGCGAAGAACGACACCGAGTGCATATACGATGTATCGTCGCAAAAGGACGACGATCCACGCGATGAACCCCCTCAGCCAGCGCATGGACTCAAGAGAAGGCGCAAGACCCCCCGGTCATTAGAGGAGGATGTGGACGAACTTCAATCGATTTATGGCCACTTGAGGGAGACAGAACCCGAGACAGGGGAGAAACCCGACACGGGCGCAATTGAATCACGCTTAGACAAATTGATGTCAATGATTGAACGCCTCGGAGGGAAAGACCAGGCACTCGATGTGGTGGGGACACAAAGGACGACCCCGGACACTAAAGTGGAGCCTCGGCAGTTGGACGACCTACCGCAACATAATCAGTTGAATGGAAATGGGACCGCGAAAAGAGCCGTCAGTCCACGTCGCGTCGCTGCAGATTCGAGTGGCGATGAGTTTCCGATACCCTCTGGTCAGGCCACGGACTTGGTGGATCCAGTTGGCAGTCTGAACCTTGGACACTTGAGTTTGGAGGATGGAGGGAGGTCGCGGTTGGTGATGATATCTCCATGAATGCTCCAATGCGCTGACCCTTGACTAGATATGTTGGAACCACGTACTGGGCTTATATCTCCGACGAGGTAAGCTTTTATTCGATGCATGCAATGATGCATGTCAAGACTGACTCTTCCAGATCAACGAACTTAATCAACTCCTCAGAGATCAGAGCCATTCGCACGAACAGTCAGGATTGAGTAAACCCCATGATGAGCCAACAAATCCACTTTCCAGCGAGGCACAATCGTGGGGAGAATCATTGGAGAGCCCTACGCCCTCAACCTTTTCCAGATCTCGTTCGTTCCGCCACTCAATAATTTCCCCCTCGGGTGGTTCGCCTGCTTCGAATGAGAAAGATGTGGAACCTGAAATGCTTGACCACATCCCAACCAGACGCCAGAGCCATATCTTGTACAAAGGCTTCATGTCTGGCGTTCATGCCAT
This sequence comes from Penicillium sp. MA 6036, assembly GCA_003138045.1. Lineage (NCBI taxonomy): Eukaryota > Fungi > Ascomycota > Eurotiomycetes > Eurotiales > Aspergillaceae > Penicillium > Penicillium sp. MA 6036. The sequence continues at coordinate 11,557 of QAGG01000106.1, forward strand.
CAGCCCTGTTGTCCACCCGCCAACTATCCTCAAGTTGTACAACTCCTTTTGGGACTGGTTCGACTACAACAGTTACTCAGGCGAACCATACCCCAACCCGTCGTTCATCCCATTACTATACGCCATTTGGTATGGCGGATCAGTCACCATCTCGATCCGGACCATCAAGGCCGAATTCAATGCGTCTTCACGTTCTGCGTTATCAACTACGTACAGTGAGGAGGTCACAAAATGGTTAACAAAAATAAAATTCCCACGCAGTCCGACCCCTCAGGGACTATCCGCTTATCTCATTGTACAAACAATCGTCTCCAAAGAGGAAGAACCGCTGACGAGCAGTCTTTTCGTGAGCCTGGCCATGAGAGTTGCACAAACCATGGGGCTGCATCGAGATCCAGCCAAGTTTGGCATAGAGCCATGCGAGGCAGAGTATCGGCGTCGGTTGTGGTGGCATATTATGCATATGGACGGTGTGATTGCTATGTCCAGCGGCTTGCCTCCCATGGTCCCCGATGAATCCTATTCGGATGTGTGCGAGACCAGCGAACTCAAAGATACATTGCTAGGAACCCAGGTAGCTGAAAAATACCAGCAGCAAGTGGCCTCACAAAGTCGATTGCCTGACAACCCGGACGATCCAAATGTTTGCGGTGGGCCTTCCATGGTCAATGTTTACTATCTGACCGCCAGAGGAAAATACATCATGGCTCGTGAGTTGATTCCGCTCTTGCTAAATCATCAAGCTAATCTCCCCAGGCGCTGTTCGCCGGATTCTGAAGATCCAACTGGGCACGAAGCCTCTCACTCGACAGGACATGGAGGAGCTTCGGTCTATACTCCTTGAACTGCAACTAAAACTTAATTCCATAATAAACAGAATACCCGAGAGCGAAAATGGTGCCAACCCATGCTCTGCGGCAGGAAGAGCCATGTCCATGTCGAAATCCCCTGTGGATGCCCGTTCTTCCGACACAGAGCTCCCAGGGGACGGCTTGACTGGATGCCCAGAGCAATACCACTCGCCGGTTCTTGTTTGCTTCCACAAATGGGCGAGAATAATTCTATCTTTGTATATTGACAAGGTGGGTTATTCTGCAATGCTGCGCATAGCCGTGACTTTACTAATGCCTTCTTAGGCGTTCTGTGTTGCATATCAACCATTCCTCAAAAATGCGCGCAGTCGGATCTGGCCTGCAGCACGGCAAAGGTTTGTTAGCGCCACTCTGAACGATGAAGATAGTTTCTTACTTTTCTAGTGCGCTGCGCCATTGTCATGGATTCATGAATAAATTCATCCAGCTTGCAACTGATCCCGACTTCCAACCTTTCCATTGGAGTTGGCCGGGGTAAGCTTTTTCAGAGACGGCCCTTCCCAAAGAATATATGACTAACATTTTACTAGCAACCACCAGCCGATGCATGCTACGATGTAAGGAATAGTCCTGGAAATGTTAGGCGACGCTAACCAGGCTTACAGGATCATGCTCGTTGATCTTTATGAGCGACCATATAGCCCCGAGGCATCTAGGTCCCGGGCATTCATTGATCGCATTCTTGCACTGTCCGGTCCAGATGGTGGTGTCGTAGGTGGCGAGGATGGCATCTCCACACAAAGACCCCTGAAGGACGGTGGGCGTGAAGCATGGGACATGATCCGCCGCCTTCGTCAAAAGGCATGGCAAAAGGCTGGCCTCAACCCTCGCATGCTCTGGACCGAAAAGGATCAGATTCACATCGGCGTTGCCTCTCCCAGTGTCCAGCATGTTGATGACGGCTCTTCCCCAGATCTCGCCCATTTAGAGTCGCTGGATAGCGCACCCGGTGATTCCAAACCCCACGATTTCAACAAAAGGTTCTACAACATTACTCGCTCCCACACATACTTGAATCCCGCCACTCCACCCTCTGCCCAAAGCCCGCTCCGGCATCAATATCCCCCCGAGGACAAACATGTACCGCCAACGCTCTCAAACTCGCAGTTCGACCCTCTCTCAGGGACCATCCCTACCATAAGTTTAGATCAACACTCACTCGATTTGAGCTCATTTGGTGTGCCGCCACCCACACATTCTCCTACCTCCGTCCCCGGCCTGTCGAACCAACATCCTACGTCCGGTTTGGATGCATCTGCCACCATTCCTTTTATAGATGCCGCTTCTCCCAACCCAATGGCTATGGGTGTCCCAACCCCTCCCAGTATGGTCGATCCTAACCTCAATTTTGATTGGGATCAATGGGATGCTGTATTTGGGCAGCATCTCCCCGTGTCTGATGATCTCATGGAGTTGGATCCTGTTTCTGGTCTTGACTTTGCAAATATTGCAACATCCTCTGCCAACCACGATGTCCCTGGTGCAATCGCAACCAGTATCTATCCGTCTGGTCTTCCAAGATCATCTCCAAGCGATCCACCACGTGTTAGCAATACCGACAACTGGCCTGCGAACTATTAGTTTCTGCCTGAGGCAAACATGGCACGGACTTTGTACATATCACAGTATCTATCCTGATAATTGTAAAGTGTGAGCTGGTCATATCTTATTGGCAGAGAGCTGTCCTTTCGCTCACTGGACTTTCGCATTTTGCGATTTCAATCCAAAGCCCGGTGGTGGTGCCCCTAGCACACATTCACTACTCGAATCTCGGCGTCGGACATTATTCATGCCGAGTTTCCACTTTTTTGGCTCGGAACAGCGCTTTCCAGAGAAAAGATTGGCACATAGCTTCGGGAATAATTAATAACCCCGTCTTCCCGGGGCGATGAGGGTTAAGTGCGAAGGAACGGGTGGCTCGGGGATTGCAAATAAGCTTAACCCCGAGATCTCCACAACGTCATGACGTTACCTCCGGTTTAAAAGAATGCGCAATGTCGCGCACTATCTCGATCTCAATGTGAATTCTGGAGATCATCTCTTACTATTTTCTTACCCCTTGTTCCATCAAACAATCATGGTGCACTTTCTGTACTCCCAATTTTTTGTGACGCCGAAGTACCCCGACCAGTCATTCGCAGATCAAACTGTGCTCGTCACTGGCGCTAATGTCGGCCTGGGCCTCGAAGCTGCACGCCATATCACGCGGCTAGGAGCTGCACGAGTGATCCTTGGCGTTCGCAATGTCGAAGCAGGCGAACAAGCCGTATTGGACATTGAGAAATCCACAGGTCGCTCCGGCGTCTGCGAAGTATGGAAGGTAGATCTGTCTTCGCACGAATCAACCCTTGCATTTGGCGACCGCATCGCGACCCTCCCGAAACTCGACAGCGCCATATTGAACGCAGCAATTGCCACCCGCGACTTCGACACTGCCGAGGGCTATGAGCAATCAATCACCATCAACGTCATCAACAGTCTTCTTCTTGGCATCCTTCTCCTCCCTACCCTTCAAGCGACCCGACAAAGCAACCCGTCCCGCACACCGCGTCTCACATTCGTCGTCAGCGAAGTCCATGCTTGGGTAAACTTCCCAGAATGGGTAGAAGACCAACCCATGAAGGCGGTCAGCGATCCGGAGAAGGCTAAAATGGGCGAACGATACCCGCTCTCAAAGCTCCTCGAGGTGCTCCTGGTGCAGGAACTAGCTAGCCGGGTCCGTGGCTCCGAAGTGATCATCAACATGCTGAACCCTGGTCTATGCCACTCGCAACTGTCAAGAAATGTTGATTCTTGGACGTTCACATTGTTCAAATTGGTATTGGCTCGATCCACAGAAGTCGGGTCTAGAACCTTGGTCGCAGGGGCTGCGGCTGGACTGGAAAGCCACGGCGCGTACATGACAGATGCGCATGTGGAAAACACTATGCTCTCGCCGTTCGTGCGGAGTGACGAGGGCCGCCAGGCTCGTGAGAAGTTGTGGGCTGAGCTGTCGTCGATCCTGGAAGGTGTTCGTCCGGGGGTTATGCAGGGCCTGTAATTTACCAACGTGTGATCTTGTGCGCCTATCACATTTAGCACATCTAATGAATTGTAATCTTATGTCATTAATCGTATTCAGCTTGTAATCCCAACTTGATACTTTGCATGTGTTGGCTGACTGCAGCTACGCCTATTCCTCCGATCGCCAGAGAAGTTGCCGGATTGGGAAGGTCAGCCGCCGCTTTTATGGCAGATCTTCAGGTCCACTACATTTCAGCCCAGCCTACGGAGTACAAGTACTCCAGTAATATCCATGAATACGAATGTTGAAAGCTGTGGCTGGCGGAAGTGGCTCAATTACTAGCTGTTTGAAGAGAATCTATAGGTCAAAGTGTCATTTTGTTTGCGGGTCTCGCACTTATGGGAAAGCTCGGGCTTTCCGCGAATTTGATGCATGGTAAAACACCTCTCAGGTATATTCATACCCTTGGAAAATCCGAGAACAATAGGTACTCGGTATTTAAATATCATATTACCTACTCCGTAGCTTACCCTCACTTCGGCAAGGAAGCTGAACTGTCAGCAGGCCCGGAAAAATCAGCATTGAAACTGACACAGTGAAGTATAGCCAAGAAATATCGCTCAAGGCTTGGGTAAATTAAGTGTCTCTGACTATTCGCAAAGTGATAGTTTGAAAGAAAGGACTGCAGTATACAAGAATTAAGACCACAGCCACCCTTGCGGCTACCGCGCCATGATCGACATACAATGGCGCACGATGCAACTGGATGTTCCCTCCGATCAGATGAACACCTCTTGCAGTGTGAAGCTCCATGTCTGGGGTGATGGCAGTCCCCATGAGACTTTCGTCTCGGCGACAATCCAGGAAAGCTTCGGTGACCCCCTTCTTCTTCAGCTATAAATATTCCATCTGGGAGAGGAGATGATCGGCTGGTATCCAGTCCCGACCTGGGGGCAAGATTGGTTCCGCGATCTCTGATATCAGCAACCGCTCCACATCCTTCCCCTTCTTCCCCTTGGCCTTGCCCTTGGTTGCGTTGAGATCTGGGGCGTCTTTTCCAAGCGTTTGTTGCCGTAGAGCCGCAAAAGCTTCCTTCAGTGTTTGTAATTCCTGGAGAGCCGTATCCCGAAGGTGCCTTTCTTCAGGAGTGTGCATTCGCTGCATGCCCTCCCTGGGGTCTAGAATGTCGACAGTCATCAAAGGGAAGCCAAGAAACCCAAACAAAATGCCATTATCAAGAGGCCTTGGATTCCTTGGACGCTACGGCGCGAAGAAATGTCAGGAGCTGTGGGAGGGAAGGGATGTTGTGACAGGATCAAGAATCTTCTAATCTCAAGGCATCATGATCTCATAGAGCTCCTATTTCTAATAGCTCGCGCTCTCTCCCTTTCCTCGTCTCTCTCTCTCTCTCTTCCTCTCGTCCTCTTTTCCTCTCGTCCTCTTTTCCTCTCGTCCTCTTTTCCCCTCCTTTCTTTCTCTTTCTCTTTATCCCTTCCCTTCCCTTTTCAATCTCCCTCTCCCATTCTTTTCTTTTCTTCCTCTCTCTCTCTTCCGCACTTTCTCTCACCTACTCCTTCTCTCCCTTTACCTCTCTCTTCCCTTTCTCTCCTAACACACCTACACAGTACACTGCTCATACATATTTCTTTGCAGACTGTTTCCCTTATTAATTACTTGCAAAAAGATATAGTTGAGCAAGACAGACTATGGATATTAGAGGCTTCATTCAGGCCAGAACGTATAGTACTAAGTCTACCAACAAAAGCGGCAAGAGATGGCGACCAAACGGGCAAGCGCCAAGACCCCCGTCGTTCGTCAAACACGCGAAGATCTCCGCTTATTTCCCCCAAATATGAGCCCAAACCTGGGGTTGATCTTCTTGCTTTTTCTTGCAAATTGGCAGATCTCTCTTGCAATATGATTTGCAGGCTACCCCAAAATCCCCGGCCACACTTGCCCCCTCTGCTCGGGTGGTCAGCCAGCCCTTTTTTAAATACAGCCACATCTTACGAGGCAAACGATACAGCAGACACGAAGTGATGGTGCTGTACATGCAGCGACATGCGAGCAATTCCGAATGGCGTGGGGTTGATTCGCCGAGCGGAAGTCCGTGGCGTCGAGAGCGAGTCCCTATTGATCATGCACTTTGTTCAACAAAGAATGTCATCCTGCCAAGAGCCCGGTTCACAATGCCTGTCATACTCTACATGACTGTGTTCGCAGAGTCTGGCATACATTAAAGCTGAAGAGTTCCACTACCGCGCCCATTTTTATTCGACTTTCAAATACTACGTCCATTACTCGTTCATCTGTTTCCGTTTCATCAACATGGCGCCCATCCTCTTAGAAACAGAGTTTGACGAATCTCAGAACAATTTGTTGTCGCTGAAAGCACCAAGAAACGAAGCACCCGTGAGTGAAGTCAACCTGACATTGACGGACCGACCGTGGCGCCTCCTATACCTCTTCGATGCCTTGAGCCCTTCCTCGCCCGCGGCGGGCGAGTTACCGGATATCCATATTCAGCGGGTGATTCAATTCGCATGGGTAGCAGTATTAAGAGCTTTTGCTTACTCGAGCACTTTGTACATCGGCGAAGAATACTCGAAGGGTGTGTGCTATGTCGGTGAGGGACCTCATAGCTCCTCCGGTCGAGCTGTCCACATCCACGTAGATGCGCACGATACCGTGAAGGAAACACTTTCCCAATTGATCGCGACATTGGAAGCATCCGCACTCAGCTCATCGGTCACGAATGGTCATGTTAGCAGTGATGGGAAGAGCTCTCGATTCGATACGGCAATCGTGTACCAGAAACAGCCCCCGATGCCTTCCTCTCCCAGTCAGGCCCCATGTAGGGGTCAATATCGCACATGCTGCGCAACAAGCTTCCATCAGTCACTGGAGACAGGGTATTCTTTCAATGGCCTTCGTCTCTTGATACAGCACACCCACGACGACAGGCTACGTGCTAGCTTGTCAGTCGGTGATTCCGGAATCGAATTGCCGTTGGCTAAAAGCCTTCTGCATAGCTTTAACCAGGCACTCAGATCACTTGATACTTCCTCGACACAGACTATTGGTAGTCTGGACTTGTGCTCGGCGGAGGATCGAACACACATCGCTCAATTTACAGGGAATCCTGCTCCTCCCCAAGACGCGCTTTTGCACGAACTTTGCTTGCAACACGTGAAAACCACCCCAGATGCTCTGGCCGTTCGCTCTTGGGACGGGGATCTTACCTATCGCCAATTAGAGTCTCTTTCATCGCGTTTGGCGCATTGGCTTGTAGGACAAGGGGTTGGTCCCAATGTCTTTGTGGCATGTGCATTTTACAAGTCCACATGGGCTATTGTGGCTCGCCTTGCAGTTCTCATGGCTGGAGGTGCATATATCTGTGTCGATGGAACCGATCCACCCTCCTATCTCGCCTCTGTTCTCGAGCGTACCCAAATTCGAATAATGCTTGTCTCAAACGGGTACAAGGAAAAATTTGCCGGACGCGTTGAAACCTTATTCGAAGTGAGCGAAGCATCTATCTCAGACTTGCCGGAATTTGACTCAATTCCTTGCTCTACCGTCACACCCACCGACCCGTGCGTTGTTTTGTTCACATCCGGCAGTACGGGTAACCCCAAGGGAATTGTTCAAGAGCACCGAAGTTATGCATCCGCGTTGACGGATTACATCCGAGTGATGGGCATGGGCCCCCACAGCCGTATGTTCCAATTTGATGCATACGCTTTTGACATCAGTAATAATGACTTCTTGGGTCCTCTTATGGCTGGTGGCTGCTGCTGTGTTCCAACCGTTTCACTCACTATGGATGCGCTCATGAACGACTTGAGCGACTTGGAAGCCAACATGATGTTCATCACCCCCTCGGTGGCCATCGATCTCGACCCCGATCGTATGCCTACCCTGAAGATGATGTGCATTGGCGGCGAACCAGTTTCAGATGCCGTACTCGCTAAGTGGCTGGACCGTGTACAAGTTGTCAATCAATATGGCATGGGAGAGGTCGCTTCTTTATGTGCATACAATCGCAATCTTCAGATGGGCCGCGGGGCTGTTGTTGGTCGTCCAGCCACAGGTGCCATCTGGATTGTGAGCCCCGACAACCCAGACCAACTCATGCCCGTGGGAGCAGTTGGCGAACTTCTTGTCGAAGGACCACATCTCTCGCAGGGGTATCTGGACCACGTTTCTGGGAAATCTGAAAACTTCCTCGCTGCTCCACCTATTTGGATGGCGCAGCTACACCAAGAAAGACCGAGCCATCGACTCTACCGCTCCGGAGACTTGGGTCGATACAACCACGACGGCACAATCGAGCTCATGGGCCGCAAGGACAGCATGCTGAAGGTTGACGGAGCACGCGTTGAAGCCGGCCAAGTCGAGTACGTCCTCCGACAAAGTCTTTGCACGGGTGATGCAGCAATTGTTGATGTTTTGGGTGCCGTTGATGGCAAAGGAGACCCCATCTTGGCGGTTTTCTTGTACCTAACAAACAACCCGTTGAATGTAAACAGCGGCCCCATCGAGGAAATGCAGTTCTGGCCAATCAGCACCAAGCAAGCTGTTCACAGTCTCACGGAGTATTTGAGTGCGACTATCAGTGATAGTTTGCCTAAGTACTATGTTCCGAGTCTTTATCTGCTTGTTGATAGAGTTCCGCGCACAAAGTCCAAGAAGACAGATCGTCGCAAATTGCATGTTCTGGGTCAGGCATATTATATGGAGCATCGGGAGGAGTTGAAGGACATCACAGTTTGGCCTGAGTGGGATTGATTCGATGCATTTTCTGAGGCTTCCGTCGGTTTGACAACAAGCACCGTTGACACAGACTTGGACATCACTGAATAGTTGTCGGATGAGTGCTTTACTAATGCTATATTCGATTGGATATCTGCTTTTTTTTCTGCTTTTTTCAAGGCTCACTCATGTATCTGGAGTCTGAAGCTGCTGAGGTGTATGTCAAAACGGATATTACAAGAATAAGCAATTTAATTTGATCAAACTCTATGGAGACAGTTTATCCGACAGATATTTGGAATTATGTACCCATCTCCCTCCGTGTCTAATGTCTAACAGCCTTCCACGAGTAACGAAGAACACCAATTCTTTACACTTATTCAAATGCCAACTTTTTATCATGAAGGTTACCCCAGCTTGAGCCATGCACAAGCTTTTGGCTCTACAAAGTCATAATTGCCACCAGAACAGCTGCGTACCACCAGCCGAGAGACACAGCAATCAGGTTCGCCTTGTTGGTCACGCTAACTTCAGCCAGAACCAGCTCCGGATCGTAGTTCGCTGGTTTGCGAGCATCTGTAGTCCCATTCCAACAGTAGCGCTCGAAGCATCGAGTACACGCCGCTGGAATGGTGGTGTTCGTGCGCTCGAGGGAGCGTGTCAACATAGCACAGCCCACACACGTCGACCACTCCGAGTCCCGAGTTCCGTTGCCCATAGTTGCGACATTGTATCCGTTGAGAATTACCGCGTCACGCTCGGTGTCATTGTAACTCATTGTAAAGGTCGAGAGGTTGGAATGTGTCACGTACGGCGAGTTGGGAATGTAGACGATCAGCGGCGACTTTGACTGGGTGCCTGTCATGTTGGCGGTATTGCAACCAAAGAAAGTTGGCTTGTTGTTGAGACCAAGGTTTAGGAAAGTATTGCGGTCCGGGATGGAGGCAAACCCAGTGCCATTGTTGATTTTGCCTTCAAGGCTGCGTTCGTAGGTTGCGACGAGGGAGGTGCCGTCTGGCCAGTTGTTGGTATCGGCAGAAGAGTCGATGGCAAATATAACATCGACCTTTCGCTCTGGTTGAATCATGGGATGGAGAGGAATGTTTTGCAAGTCTTCTCCTCCGTCGACGATAGCGAGGTATGGGGACTTGGTGAGGATTGTCTCGGTCGAGGCATGGTAGAATGGGTTCGTATAATTAGCAATATCAAACTTTTCCTCGTCAATGTTCCCAAGAACACCACGAATTATTTTCTTGGCAGTGTCTCCAAGATCCGTCGAGTTGACGTTCAGCAGAAATTGGTTGAAAAGACTGGATGATGTGCCCATCACGAACCCGGCGCTGTCATAACCACGGACGCACTTCTCCTTTGATGGCACGACACCCTTCTCGAATTTGGACCCGAGATACTCCAGAGGGGCAAATCCAAAGATGGTAGGATCAAACGAGCCGAACTCCCATGGATTGAATTCATAGACTGTTGCGTTGCCTCCAACAATGTGTTCTCCGGGGTTGCGACCGTCGGCGATGAGGATAGGTAGCGGCATCTCAGCTCGCTTGAAGTTTTCGGTTTCGGCGATCGAGCTCCAAGTGTAGTTGACTCCGCCTTCAGGTGCGTGGATCAGTTGGTAGGACAGCATACGACCCCTAGATATCGAGAAGAGATCATAGTCAGTTCTCGACACTTCCAAGGTTGATGGGATTGAGGTCATGTTGGGGGTGATGATCACTTACCACAGATCTGTGAAGGTAGTTGGGAAGCCAGCATTCCCCTTCGCTCCCACAGCTCCTGACATTTCCTCGTAGTATCTGGCCGCGGAGGCCAACAGTGAGTCGCCGTCATCAGGTCCTTTCAAAATCGAGTTGGAAAACTGCCACGGTGCTCCGACCTTTCCACTCTGCAAAGAGGAAACAGAAGTGAAATTGTTCATGTAAAGCGATCCCAAGAGCCAGCCTCCTCCACTCAGACCGGTCAGGTATGTGGCAGATTGGAGCAAGCCACCAAGCTGACCTGGTGCGGTAGAATTGTCTGTACGACTATCAAAGGCTTTCAAGGCACCCGCTCCATTCATCAACGCACGGTATCCTCCGCCAGATACAGCAATACCAACGTTGGGTAGGCTTGACGGGGTGTTTGAGAAGTTGTCAAGATACTTTGCGGCATCAAATTTCCCAATCTTGACGTGACCAAAAAAATCCTTCATGGCATGCAGGGTCGTCTTCTGTCGTAGCTTGATCCAATCCTGCTCGCTCGATGATAGATTCGCTGCGCTGCGCACACTCGGGCGGGGGGATGGACAGTCGACTTCGACGGGAGCATAGCCATCTGGGGCGTTGGGTAGGGCTCTCCTGGTGAGATGAGAGACATCGGAATGTACGACCAGGCTGTGGCTGTTGGATTCCGGTGCTTGAGCAATTTCTGTTAGAACACGAAAGATATATCGAGCAAATGGAAAAGGTTCTCACAAGATGCCCAGACAGTAGCAAATATCAAATTGAAAAGAAGAGTTGTTCGCATATTGAGGTACTTCCGAGGTCTGGCAGAGGGTAATTCAATTATTCCTTGGAACGCTCTTGTTCTCTGGGTATACTCCAGAGACCCCGTGTTTTATATAAGATATCTTGATGTTGCAATTGCTAGGCTGCACCTTTTGATGCTATGGCTTTTCTTTAAGTCCGATAGCTCATTTCGGTGCGCTATAAGGGTAAAGAGCACACATCACCCGTGCTTCCGTTGCCCGCTGGAAAAGTCAGGCTCCAATGTTTCCTTTAACAAATTGCACTAATCCCAAGGTTATCATTCACATCAATACTCTGCAAACAATTTCTATATGGAAGGAACTATAGTTGGCTCGGGGAGGCCGACGCTAGATGGGCAGATCAACGATGTAACGCCTGTGGCACCGTTTCCCGATATGTTACAACTCCGTCTCACAACCAGACTCATGGGACTAGAATTCTTGGCTTTGAATAATGAGCGCAGTTTGTCAGGCTCCTGTCTAATCTAGCGAGTCATTTGCTTTACGCCTGGGGAACTTTTGAGACGACTTTATCCTATTTGATAGGCAAGCCTATAGTTTATTTTTCGAGATTACAGGCCGGAGAGCCTCGACGGTGTTTTGAAGTTGGAACCAACACTGACGAGACAAGTAGTTGGGCTGTGTTATCTATATTTATGCTACTTGCCTCGAGGTTGGTTTGGCAGGCCTGCCCGCCTTTGCTAGCATGGGAGGTTCCCTATGGATGCTTCGGTCTCAAATCAGCCAGTAATCAGTTGAAACGGGATTTTAGAGAGCAGGACATGATGTTCTATAGGCTTGAAATATACGTCACATCGAAAATCCAGACAACATATCATAAATTGAAAACCCATCTACCGATAACGAGGACATTGATAGCAACGCCGGCAGGTGGAATATAATTGTGGGTCTGAGGCGCTGCCAAGCCAGTTCAACTATTCAAATTTTGGAGCCTGAGAAAGGCTTGCCGAGGAATCAATAACAGACAAATACTCCGTGGTTTTTCCGCAACTCCTCGGAAGTGAAGAGACGAAGAGACCCTGCAGGGTCCACATCTATATCGATAGGCGTGGATATAATTCCCCAAGCGGGTCTTTATCAAGCGCGAGTCCAATGGGAACTCTTTCTAGGTGAAAAATGTCAGCCTAAATGACCCATAATTGAAAAACCTAGACGCTTTGCAACAAGCCCTACCTGATTGATGGACCCGTACCATTGAAATTTGATATTGATGTTGACCGACACTCACGCGGCGAAGATGCGTTACGCAGACTTTATCAATCGAGTTAGATTCGAGTGGAATGGTCCCAGGGGTTATGCTTGTAACCTAGCGGTACAGCACAACCCATGAGACGTTTTTTTGAGCTCTGCGGAGTCCAGGTCTACGGATCGTTTCCCACGTTTGTCACTTTCAGAGTTGTTCTTTTTTAACAGGGGGCTAGACGCCTCACACCCGGGGCGGACCCCCAGGCAAATTAGTGGCTAGGACGCACTGGTAAATGACAGGCTGATTACTCCGTATATACCACCCCTTTACGGTCATATAGTATGGCTCCACTGCGTTCCGCCACCTGGGCACCTGTACCTGCTGTTCAGCTACCACATCTTTTTGTTTAGTCAACAGTTTTCAATGCACAACCCCAGAAATTTGGGCTAGCGGTCACATGGATGTTTTAGATGTTTCTCGAGTCATGCACTTGTTAGGTCTCAAAGTCCCAATGTCTATCCACTGACTCTGCGCCGAATATGGTGATCGCTCAACTGAATTGATCAATCTTTGATGTAAGCAAGAGCCAGGTAGTGAAATGTATACATACTTCAGAACAACGCAGCGCTGTAGGAACGATAGCGAAGCTCAGGTGAGTGGCATGGAACCAAAGCTGCTTTATGACATTCTGCTAGCGGTTAGTTGATCCCAAATATCAATCGTCGATGGTCGGCGATCGCCGCGTCCATTCAGCACCCAAGTCTAGTATCCCACAGCACGGGCTCTAAACCAAGGCAGCAATGAATCTTCCTCATACCCACAAACCAAATCCTCCTACTATCTCCTACGTTAATCGGGGTTTTATGTTGTTTTGGCGAATGTTGCTAGCTCTCTTTTCAGATCCAATACCGACCCCCTAGTATGACTTCGAGAGATTTAGATATTCTTTCTGATCTAATATAAATACCTAGGTAGTTGATGTATTCCTACATGTTCACGTTCAGTACACGCAACCTTTCCGCTCTTTCAACATCATCTCTACTCTTACACTTCAAACTACTCAAACACCAATCGACGCCATGTTCAGTTGGTTTGGCTTATTTGGCAAGACCCCAGAGGAAATAAAATGGGACCCGAAAACAATGAACGTGGAGCTCCAGCAGCCGACAAGCCCTGAAGCGCCGTCAACCAAACGTGATATCGAAAAGGCTGTTCGTATCCTTCATGAAAACAGTGGCGGTGGTGTAACTGTATTGGTGCTGACTTTGAATTTCTATACAGGAAATCGAAGAGTCTACAGAAATGAAACTACGTGGTGGCGGTGGTGGAGGCGCCTGTTGTGGAATGTAAGTCGCCTGTCTCTGGAAGTCACTCAGGGCACACGAAATGCAATGCTAATCTAATGCCGTTGAAAAGCTGTGCGGGCTTGCTATGCTTCGAGTGCTGTTGCTAGGCCCTGAATCCCATACCACCACCCTATAAACCGTGGCCGTCCAGTCCTTGTCGTTCCTATTACTGTTTATCTTATCCATCGGATAGTCATACCCATACCTGTCGCCAACATACGCAGGTCTGTTACGATCAGATTCGTTTTCAGTGTTCCACGCAGACCTTTTTCCTATTGAATATGGAGTTGATAACTCCATATATACTGCGTTACATGTAATAAAACTCATCCCCCCGGGATGGCCTTCTGCGAATTTTATCATCTTTTTCCAAGGTTTACTTCACCCTTCCATAACCACCTGGACATACTCACCTTGCCGGGCTTGTTTGTTTGAGTGTTCCAGACCCGATGGAAATTCGGCTCTCGTCGGTTGGCCAAGTAGGGAGGGATTTTCGAGTATCGTTATGAGTTGCAACAAAATAACAGCAAGCGGCAGTTGCGGTGGTCTCGGTGATCGCGGATCCAGCGGATGGAATCGGCAATGGCAGAGAGGAGAGCGGTGGCAGAATTACCCGCGGTAGCAAAACACAGAGACTTTGAGCACATCGGCACGAAATATGGTCCAATGAGAATGAAATTTGGGGAAGTTCATATCAGGGATGAGAAATTAACGCAGTGCAAATTTGACGCGAAAGGGGCGAAGGGAAAGTGTATATGGTACGACGTATTATAAAACGAGGCCCCTCAATAGCTAATCGAACCTCTGAAGCTCCTCCCGAGGTATTGCCGACCGCCAAGGAGTTATACCCCAGGCTATCCATGGATTTTCTAGGATATAAATCAACCACGCATATATGCCCAGATGTAGATGTTAGTATGAGTCTGCTGTTTAAGGCTCTATCGCCTCTTGTGGATAGTCTTTTTTTCATAAGAAAAAGTAAAAAGGGTAGTAAAACAGGTAGTGAAGTTTGTTACGTAGTATAACCTTCCGAAGTTCCAAGGTTGAATGGAAGTGGTAAAAGGCCGACCCGTGGGGGTGGCTCTTATGCATTTGGTCTGACGATTCTGCGCAGAGATTCACCTATTCTCGAGGTATATGATGTTGATTGAGTTGACGAAGAAATCTCTTCGCCTCCAGCACTCCGCAATGACACAGACCCACCGCGAGTGCGTCTTTCTATAGGTGAAGAATCGGATAATTCACCCAGCTCATAGTCACCCTGTTGTGAAATGGAGTGATCATAGTCAAGAAGCCATCGTCCCTCTTCAGTGGTGTCATGCGAGAGACCAAAATGATAAAGCCTCTCGCTTTGACCTTTGTATATCCGCATTTTGTTTTCCTCCGTATCCAAGTTTGCTTGAAGGTCGGACATCATCTCGCTCCCAGCAATCCATGGCATCAAAGATCCGAGGGACGTGGGGATTCGAGGTGCTCTGAAGTAGCTGGAACGCGTAGCGAAAATAATCACTACTATCACAACATCCATTGACAGGAGAACCAGCGCTAAGGTCATTGATACGGCTGAGGGAAAGAGGCGCCACATGTTCACAGTCCGTGTTCCATTCACATTTGGAGCAATGGATTCTGGATACTGTTCAAAGTACAGGTCTCGGTTGAAGGTAAGGTAAGAACTGAAGATCTCCTGGTATGTCGACTGCGCGGCAATGATCAAAAAAGCAGGATCGAATGATAGCTGCGAGCTGGGTTGGAGACGGTTGTATGCAACTGCGGTCATCATGCCTGGCCAGTCGTAATGGAAAAAAGACATGTTCCCGAGGGGGATGTTTGAATTTGAGTATCCCATGATCACTTTGTTGAAATGGGCGGTCGTGGACTGCGACATGCTCTTCGATGTGTAATTACCGAGTACTCCAAGGTGTGTTGCGAGTTGAGCTGAAGATATAATCCCTTCTGGGCTGAATGAAACTTCGAATTCATCACTCGAGATTGAGACATCACACGATAGGACGACGGAATTTTGTGAATTTGTGGGTGATGATTGCATTGTGTCCCAGCGGGCAAGAACCATGACTGTAGATTGGCAGCCATTCTCAACAGAAGACACGGCGTTTGGTTGAAGGTATGAGATGGATCTTTTGATCAAGCCGTGCTTTGTTTCACTTGGGGCTTCAACTGTACAACTCAGACCGGATGGGGTTGTGTAGTTCCAACTCGTTGATCCAGATCTGGAGTCAACCCATGGATGGCCCAGATTAATTTCATGGCAGTTCAAGTTCGCCCCAATGCCAACCGTTCTAGCACTGTATCTCACAGTGTCCACTTGGTCAGCGATCGATTCGGACTTGGACAAAGGGAGAAATGCGGTTTTGTCATCTTGCCAAGGAACAATCGGAGTCCCTCTATTCAGACTACTCAGCATTAACCCCATTCCATCAAACCGGACATTTGGGGTAGAAACATGGAAGGATGTGCTGTTGTATCTCTCACTCAGACCAGTGGCGTTGTTGCTGTAAACCTTAATCTGAGGTTCGAACATGCCACCGCTGACGACTGTATGAACCAACCCCAGAGTACAGATGACAGACAATGCTATGAGAAGAATGGGTCCCTGAAAAATATTGTGAAATAGGACCGATATTGGGATGTGTGACCCATAATTCTTTCCTAGTGATTGCTCAATGCTTGCCTTGCCCTTCTGCAGGCGTCCCCAGGTTTCAATGACAATTGAGTACCGTAAAATGGACCCAAGCAAGGAGCTGACCAGGGACGAGACTAAAGTGGGACCAAACAGCAAGAACACCAAGAATCCAAATTGTTGTCTTGTCATTTCGTCGATGTTTTTGGCCGAAAAGCATCTTAGCGCGAAACCATATGTCACAAGGGTGCCGATTAGAAAAAGACACTCTGCCAGAAACCAGGGCCAGATAACGAAATGAGGACTTCGGTCTGCAAGTCTCCGCGCGGATGGTAGCGCCAGCTCATCCTGTGACATCTTGGAAGAAACTGGAACGATATCGATCTTCTTGCCATGGGGCGAATCTACCCATTGACATTTGAAGTTCTTCGCCCATCGACGAAGTTGCCGAGAGGTTGCGTGACTGAATTGACCACTCGACTTGGTCAAAGGATTGCCAGCCGTGAATCGATCGGCAACTACTGTGCACTGAGCTATAATTGACCCCGGATCGCTCTCAAGGAAGTTTGGACGGCGAGGGTATACAAATGAAAGCGAAACCAATAACAAAGCAGCCGCCAAAAACAACGTCTCTGCTGATATAGCGGGAGTTGATAACACTTGTAGAGTGACCACTGTTGAGGCTTGACTGGCTTTAACCTCCGTCGGCGTTCTGACATCAAACAACTTGTCCATGGCTATGATGAAGCGGGACTTCCAAAAATTCTTGATTTTTAGTTGGTACTCAGGAACACCCATCAAGGGAGAACTGCTCGCGCGATCCAGGTCCAATGTGGACTCAGAAGACCCTAGCCATCCAGGCAGAATTGAAGAATCCTTGGAACTCAACTTTTGGAGTCCAAAGTGTTGAGACTTGAGTAGCTGATGGAAGCCTACATCAGAGAACTGTGATTTTTTCAAATCTTTTGTACTCGAGTGGTCAATGTTAACTTCGCTAATTGAGGCATCAACAGCTATCTTGACGGCAGCCTCGGCTGAGCGATAATTTACACTGCAGGCAAATGCTGTGGCATTTGAAGAGTTACCGGCGCTGAGCTGTGAGCCCTCTTCGGTGTCAACCAGTAATCCGAATAGTGCATAAAGCTCACAGTCACTGCTCTGGAAAGCTGAGGTTTTGTCAGGTACAGAACCAGCAGATGTTGGTTCCCAGTACGACAACTGGAAAGGACCGCCCTGTCGTGGGGTTGTGGTATTAAGGGTCAAATTGACACTGCAAGAGGTTCCGGTCTGATCGGAGGGAAAATCCAGTTGCGTCGTGCGCCATTGGAGAAGATCCTCGCCCTCAGCGTCCGTTGAATGCTGCGCCCATGTGACCTTCGCAAACGACAGGTTTTGGCAGCTTATATCACTCCAATACACTGTTTGATTTATTGATAGAATGGACGTTTCATTCTCATCGATGGGCATCGCAACCGCTGGCGAAGCGTAGTCGGAGGACCGGTAGAGAAAAACGTCGTCGGCGGTGCGCATAACCGAGCTATTGGATCGAATCATAGACTGGACAGAGAACCAACCCTGTTGAGCATCCAGATCTAGCAGTTTCGGCCAGGTGGTGACAGTCTTTGTTTCATCTAGAGTAACTTCGGTCAACACCACCAGCCCTGAGAGGAGAGAAGGCAGCGACATTCTGGAGATGAGAGATAGTGAGGAGATCAACAAGACCAGCCAGTGACGGTTTCGGGCTGCGATGGTTGGTGCCATTATACCATGGTGGAAAGTGTAGTTGGTGAAAAGTACCGTCGCGGATACGCCCTCGGGCTTCGCCAATTGAAAGTACGGCTCTAGTCGAAGAGCATCGCCCGCACAGAATTGCCACAGAGTCACGGCCACAACGGCAAAGACCATCGGTACATAGATGTAGACCCCAGAGATGACCTTTGGCATCTCATTCACTGTTTTGTAAATGACTAAGCCATGTTTGCGACCTGAGACTTGGCGAAGAACTTCAAGGACGATGCCGAAAATGAGGAATAGCGAAGCCAGTGAGCAGAGAAACGGGCGCCGTAGCGTCCAAGGAATCCAAGGCCTCTTGATGATGGCATTTTGTTTGGGTCTCTCGACTTCCCTTTGATGACTGTCGACATTCTCATCGCTCATCTCTCGTCACCGCCCAGCCCCCGGGGCGGCGCATGTAACGGGGTTTGTTTGGGACTGGAGCTTCGTATCGAGATAGGTTGAAAGTCGCGTGGATGGATACATTTCAGTTCCAGTGACATCTGCTTATCAAAAGCGGTGCCGTGGTCAACATCGCGGCGAAACCCGACCTGCAGAATTTGCGAGAGGGGGGAGTGGAGCTGACAGGGTTTCCGAGACCCCTTTTCGGCCCACCGTGGCACCCAAGAGAACGTTAGCGTTACGAGTGGGCAATCAAAGTGTCGTGGCCCTTTGATGCCTGGAATACGGGCATTCGCCGGGGTCCTAAGCTCCTATGGTGTAGATCATCGATCGGGGCCATCCTACTCCACCGATCCCCTTTCCCCGAGGTGTGTCTCCACCTGTCCATGTCCAACGCGACGGGCCTGTACTCACTGTCAATGACATTAAATGAGTGGCGGTTTATACCGAGAATCCTGCCAATAGTCGATAGTCGGCAGTACGTGTGTCAAAGTGGGCTCGTGTATGAAAAAGAATATCAGAAATCAATTTAACGTCGCCTGTGAGCGAAGGGAATCTTTGGTATTTTGACGAAATGACCAAATTTGAAAGAGAGAGACTCAGAAACCGAGTGCCGATTTCTTCCCAGCAATAGCGCTCTTTTCGTCCTCGGTCAGATCTATGTCAAAATGGTCATGCAAAGCCCGAACTCGATCTTGCTCGTTCTGGAGCTGAGCAACCAAGACAGACTTGCCGCCCAGATTTTCCTTCAGTTTGTCCTGGTCCAAAATCATCTTGCCGTAGACTTCTTCATCGTTGCGCAAGAATCGGATAGCAAGGAAATGCGATGTCAGGAAGCAGGATGTACTCTGACTGGTATAGAAACTCATCACTTCGAAGTCTCGCAGGAAAAATTCGATCTCAAAGAAAGCATACGCAGGCTTCCATGACTGGTTGATATCATTTCGGAACTGGTAGGTCCACAAGTCTCTCTGATTATCCGAAAGTCCAGGCGCTCCACCATAAAGTAGCCGCAACTCCTGTGTCCCGATATTTTGGGCCACGATGTCCGCGGTCAGAGGCAAAGGAATTGTCGGTCCGTCGCCGCCGTAGCCAACATCAACCACATACTTGGCCCCGTTTGCAAGTGTGACGATGTTCACCGCGTGCTCCCTGGGGCTGGGGTTCAGTAATGACTTATAGTAATCCACATGTGCTCTGACTCACCATCCTGACCACCCCGGTGTCGGACTACTGGCATCCCGGTAGAGACGAGCACCGGTCAAGTACACCTGAAACCCTAAAACTCTCAGAACGTGGTAGAGGAATACGTTGTTTTCCATGCAGTAACCCCCACGGCCCTTCTCGATGAATTTTCGATAAATATCGATAACATCTAGGGAGATAAATGGGGCTTGACTGTAGTGCAAGGCGACATTCTCATATGGTATGCGGCACAGATGGTGTGCTTGGATGGCTGAGAGCAAAGCCGTGTCCAAGCTGGGGCTCTGATCTCGGCGGAATCGCGCAGGAAGCCCAATGTGAGTGAAATAATTGTCAACGTGGGTGACTGTGAGCTCTGAGTCGTGGGTTACCATCTTCTATAAGCGAACAATATGCTTTCAGAAACGAACGATGAATGAGTTGACTTTCGTTGGAGAGTAAATCCCCTTTATAAGCCAAGTTCCATAGTTGGATACCGAATTCAGTAGGTCCATCCGAGTCAGGCATATTGACCCACTTGTAGAATCATGAAATGGCAAACACATATAAGTTTGACATTGCAGTTGTTTCTGATTGGCGATGTTCTTTGAGTTCACTTTTTTTTCTGCCAGGTGCGCCCCTAGTGTTTGCAACGTGCACATATCTTGTCGAGGGGGATCCAGGCTCCAAGGATTGGCCTTCATGGGACTCATGATTCAGGTCACTGAATATCGATCATCATAACCATGCGCATTATTGTCACGCATGTTTGCGACAATGACACCAGTGTGGTGTAGAGGGGGGAAGGGGATGCCCCAAGCTCGATGTAGGCATTGATAGGTGTACTCGAGGTGAAGGCGGGCAAATGGCGCAGTGGCAATCTTGCAGCTTCCAGGGCTGCGGCTCACTTCCAAGGTTGTTTGAGTCACTCTGCACAATCCGTTTTCTCTATTTGGTGATTGTGCACTTAGCCAAGACTTTCAAGTTCGAACCAAAACCTTTACCATCTGACGTCCTGATTACATTCATCGTGCCAGGTGTTTAAATAATGTGGAAATAATCGATCGAAGCTAATACTGAAACAGATACTTACTGTCACTAGAATAATGATTTCTCATTCTCTTTTCATACTACCTGACAGAAAGCTCTGGAGTTTAATCTGCAAAAAAGAATGAAAAAAAGACTCGGCTTTCCGGCGGCTTTGCCCTTGCCCTTGCGTTTGCTAGAGTCCAGCTCGGGTTTATCCCTTCCAAGTTCCGTTCGACGTAGGTTCGCGAAAGCTTGCCTCAGCTTTTGGATTTCTCGGAGAGCGGCAGCCCGAAGCTCTCTTTCTTTGGGGGTGAGCATAAGTTGCATTCTCTCTCGAGGGTCAAGGAGGCGCTTGCGTGCCAAGGGGTCCACCTGGGCAACAAACGTTTGCTGATGCGGATCTCCATTAGGTGAGGGTTTCAGGGACAACCTTTTCAGGCGATCTGGACAAACCGGGTCCGCCATCACCTCATCTGGGGTCCCCGCGGGAAACCTTGGCTGTTTAAGGTTCTCGGACACCTGCATGTGAACCCCCGGTCCTCTGGGCCATTCTGAATGGGCGCTTCTCACATCCTTGAGCTCAAATGAAGCATACCCGAACTCAGCGATAATTTGATCCCGTATCAGATCAGCGACATCTCAGCGCCGAAGAAGGTTGGCTACCCGGTCTTGTACATTCGAGGGGGTAATGTTTCCTTCCTTGACAGCTGCCTCTCTCAGGGCCCTTCGTGATTTCGATTTTTGCGGTAGTGAATGGATTGGATTTTTCTTGACCGTGGCGGTGGCGTAGAGACCATTTCTCAATTTATATCTTATGGCGAACGGAGATTGAAACAGTCAATACTATCTTGACGCTGTTTGATTCGTTTAGCCAAAAGCACACATCGTTCATCAGGTGCGATACAGGCTCCGACCACCTAACTTCGACAGCCATAGTCGGCCATTGAGGGTTCCGTCCAGATGGTAGTTCGGTGGGTTTCCAGGAGCAGTCTGCCTTTTTCCTCCTCGTGATGCCACGAAACATTGTAGACCCCGTCGGGCGAACAATGCTCTTCGACTTTTCGACCCAGGTGTCAATAATTGTTTTGAAAGAATCACAGCCTGTGCCATGAACCTCTGGTTCCATCTCGACAAGGACAATGGAGTGTTGATCATCGTAAGATACACACGACTTTCGCATAATATCATCATTTGATTTCGTAAAGTATTCAAGGAAGGAACGTTCTTCAACGGAAGTGACGATTACATAGGGTTCTTTCCCAGTGAGCTCGTACCTGTCGCACTCCTGGTTTAAAACCCGAGAGCACTGCTCTTCCCCATGAAACTGGAACATCGGGGTTGTCGTTGGAAGGCCGTACATAGTCACGCGTGAATATTTCCAAAATGAATGGGATGCAGATACTCACACGACATAGCTAAATGAGTCAGTTGCGTCATTATGAGTAGTAGGCCGGGTTGGGCCTTTGACCTCAGACCAACTTGTTTAATATCTGATCATCCAAGCCACTCTAGACGACATGATATCTAGAGAATGGCAAAAGAAGACGCCAAAAAGAGGCTAAAAAGGATAGCCAAGTTTATTATGTACAAACTTGTCAATCACTGGCTAAAAAAATGGATTCCAAAGTGTTGAATTTCCCAACTAGACTAAAAAGCCTAACGCGTCAGGTATCTAGGGCTCTTTATTCATTTCCAACATAAAGTACTGGAGGTCAAATACTTATGCTACCACCCTTTTATATACCCCGGGGCCATCATATGATGTGGCTCCACTGCGTTCCGCCAATAATACCTGGAAATTTACAGAATGAATGATTCACTTTATTTAGTTCACAAACACATGAATCCCCGTCTCCCAATGTCTAACACTTATCGCAATTGGATACGGTGCTTGTTTGTGTTGGGGCACTTGGCCCTGTGGTGATGGCAGTCGAGGCTGGATCCTTCACGCAGTATGCATAACCCAGCCAAAGAGAGCTGCAATTGCTACCGATACTTGGGTTTGACTGGTCAAATTCCAAAAGGCTGATGCAAAACTCACTCTCGATCGTCGAGTAAGTATCACCGTCTACCACGGTATGGAATTTCTAGCATCCTGAGAAGACCGATCCATCTCCCAAACCCCAACCAATCCAGTCTAAGTGTGACCTATTAATGCCATGATTCAGGTCGAAGTCCCGGTGACCGTCACAGTAGCAGTCAAATTGACGGTCCCATTCGTAGGCAAGAGCTCAGTGACGGTGTAGTTGGCATAGCTAGCAATTATTGGACAAATGAAGTTTAAAGCCGTTGAGGGCTTTTAAATCAGCTAGTTTGAAGACTCTATTGAGATACATATTGATTTGTATGTTCAGGAGCTTCAGCTTCGGCCCAGGGGTGTCATAATGGGTTGAGCGCGATTGCCGATGTGCGACCATTGTCCATCCTCAGCCCTCGGGACAAGCGCCCGCGTGCCAAATCACTAATGTTTGTGAGATTATGGATTCGCGATGGAGCTCATCGCCAAGTCTCCGTATGCGAAAAATGGTCTACAAAGGTCGCGCTGCAAAATTAGTCGGCGAACCTCCGGTCGACGATTATGTTGTCTCGTGATACCTTGAAACTGCCATGACCAATGTTATTTCGCATTGCTTGCTAAACTCCGAATGGCGGTATGTCACTCAACCTTAATCCTCGGGGATCTGCATTGGAATATCGAATCAGGGAGCGTACACGCCGATCGGCGAGTTGGGCAGGTGAATTACGTAGCCCAAGATCTCGGCGAAAATTAAAGTACCGTAAGCTTTTCCACCCAAAGCTCCAACTTATCAGCTTTTCTGAAAAATTCCTCGGTCAAGTACTCAAGTATGTCTGTGTCAAAATTTGTTGGTTCTAGACTCCGGATGGGCACAGACACAGACCGCAACCTCGGAATGACTAGTACTTTTGAATCCCAGATCCATTGCATGCAGCAATTTATCCACTACAAAAGGGATTCATGTCACTGAGCACTAAGTCAGGCTATGCTGAAGTGGGGATAGTGCAAGGCACCTAGCATGGGGATGCAAGCGAGATCAGGGCCTGTGTGTGGTCTGTGGGTCAAATCATTGAAAAATTGTAGATTGATAAATATTCCTTTAATTAAATTACAACCTCGCTAGTTTTCTCCGATTTGGACTGTTCCACTTGAAATGATCATGCAACCTCATCCGCTAGAACAAAAAGTGGATTGCAAATTATCAAGGAAGCCAGAGGCATACCAGAGAAAATGTGGGAAGATGGAGGATCATTGGGGTCGGAATGAGCTGACAGTTCACATCACCGAAGATCACACGTTCTCACCAAAAGAGTGGCGTGTGTCGGCGGAGGATCTAATCTTTTTCGTTAGCCGCGGAAGCATAGATCCTTTAGTTCCTCCACCTCATCTCCCCACAACCAATCAACATACTCAATGATCATCCATCTCTGCATAGCTAGTGCGTTTCCAGTTAGCATTCAGCCCCCCGTCCGACTTCGGTGCTTGTGTACTATAATGGAAACGATCCCCCAGGCCCGCCCATGATCGAAATTGACTTAATGCTTGTGATTCCCAAGTGTTGTCGTCTCATGTACGGTGTATAGCAACTATGGGTGTTCGCCCTCTTATTCGCAGGGCCCGTGTGGTCTTCCGTCGTCTGTCGACGGACGAGAATGACGACATTTCCCTCCACCAGCATCCAGACATCCCTGATTCCAAAGTCCATCCCACCCAGAGCTATACCAGTTCCGCGGCATGCGGCGAAATACCGGATGGAAGTGCCCAACATGGTGTCCAAGATGTGGAAGCCGTCACTATGGCTTGGTCTAAGAAGACTTTGATCATTGTTTTTATCAAGTATGTTTTTTTAATCTTCGTTTGCGCGCGCATTTTCTTCTTCCTTGGCAGACACTGACATTGAACCCTGTACAGTATCTGGTTCTTGTATTTTGCAAGCGCATTCCAATCGACGGTAACAGCGACTCTCAATCCCTATGTGACAAGTTCGTTCCAGAAACACTCGTTGTCGGCAGTCCCTACCGCGCTAGGCGATGCATTTGCTGCCGCCACGTATATGCCCGTGGCCAAGATGATGGATGTGTGGGGACGTGCTGAAGCTTTTCTGTTGATGGTTATCTGTGCGACTATTGGGTTGATCCTCATGGCAACATGTCACTCTTTTGAAATATATTGCGCCGCCAACGTGAGTTTTGTGACACTGGCACTACCCAGGTGCCACTCTTTCCAACTTTGGATGCTGATCGTCATAGGTTTTCTACTTCGCTGGATTTTACGGAATGGAATACGCAATCGACGTTGTTACTGCTGATGTATCGACTCTGAGGAATCGAGCATTTGCCTACGCCTTCACCTCCTCGCCGTACATCATCACGGCATTTGCAGGACCTAAGGTCGCGGAGCAATTCTACTACAAAATCTCATGGCGATGGGGCTTTGGCTGCTGGGCAATTCTTTTACCCATCTTCGCAGCCCCCCTCTATGGCATGCTGAAATGGAATCTTCACAAAGCGGAACAAGAAGGGTACCGTATCAAGAGGCCAAGCGGTCGCACAGTATGGGAAAGCATCCGCCATTGGACTATCGAATTTGATGGTATGTCAAATCTCCTCTATCTGGACATAGCACACACTTACCAGGCCACTAGTTATGGGGGTTTTTATTTTCACAGCTGGCCTCGTGCTATTCGAGCTCCCCTTCGACATCGCCGATTACGCCCCCGATGGTTGGGCTTCTGCCTACATTATTGCTATGGTTGTTGTTGGATTCTGCACCCTATTTTTCTTTGCAATCTGGGAACGCTGGCTGGCACCGGTTCCCCTTTTCGAGTGGCGACTCCTCACAAATCGCACGATCATCGGTGCTGTTTTATTGGATGCCACCTACCAACTCTCAAACTACTGCTGGAGTTATTACTTCACATCCTGGCTTCAGGTGAACAACGATCTCAGCATTACCACTTCAAATTACATCGTCAATATCTTTGACATGGTTTCGGGTGTGCTTCTGCTTCTCACTGGTTGGCTGATCCGCAAAGTTGGCCGGTTCAAGTGGACCCTCTACATCGCCGTCCCACTCTACATTCTTGCTCAAGGCTTGATGATTTACTTCCGTCGACCAAACATGAACGTTGGCTACCAGGTGATGTGTCAAATTCTTCTTGCAATCAGTGGGTCGACTTTCATTCTCGTTGAGCAACTTGCGATTTTGGCAGCTGTCGATCATCAGCATGTGGCTACCGCTCTCGCGCTATTGAACGTTGTCGGCACTATCGGTGACAGTGCGGGTCTGACCATCAGCACCATCATATGGCAGAACACTTACCTGAAGGCCTTGGTAAGGTACCTTCCCGAATCGGCAATGCCGGACCTGAACAAAATCTACGAGGACCTCGTCACACAACGGAGCTATCCGGTTGGAAGCCCCGTCAGGGAGGCTATTCAAAATGCTTATGCCTACTCCGAGCTGAGACTACTCTCGGTTGGCTGTGGTATTATTGTTCTGGCAATTCCTTGGACGATGCTCATGAGGGATATCGACTTGAGAAAGAAGCCTCAGGTTCGCGGCACGGTTCTCTAATGTGGGGATGGGAAAATGGGAATATCGGGATGGAGTCCTTGCTGTGCTTAGACCTACGAATACACATAGAAATTTGTGTCAAAATTACCTTCCAAATATGGATACAGTAGTTGCCTTGTCCCATTTACCAATGTTACTATTGAAACGTCTGGCAGCTCAGGGTTCCAAGGTTTGGTCCGCGTGTCTCGTCCCAAAGCGGCATTGTGGGGCGGTTCCGGGAAAAAACTCTCTCAACCTCGACCAATCAGAGCTCACAATTGCATTAACTCTCGGATCAGATAACTGAGAGTTTTCAATCTTGGTGCGTACCAAAGGACGAGGTGGGGGCCACGGCACAAGCGGCTAAGCGAAATCCGATGATCGGCCAAGCAATCCCAGGCCCGACCTGGACCGCGACCTGCTGATCGTGAGAGTGAGTCAAACCCGAGGTCGGGCAATGCCGATTTTTGTCCCGCTGTTAACGCGTAGGGCTTTTATCAATCAGAAGTGGAGTGCACAGCTTCATTAGAACCGTGGTCCTAACGCAGAGGATCTCCACTATCCACGCGAATACATCACATTTGCCGTGGTCCTAGCTTCAACGCCTCTTCTGCCCGAGCTGTTACGTATGAGCTCAGTTCCGACGCATTACCGCGCCAATATAACCCATGCGGCTCCCATTCAAAACGTCTAACAGACACACGACACGCACACGCTTCGCGTCCCTCTCAATACAATGGCTCAAGACGATACGATAGAGCGGATAGACTCCGGGTCTCACGATACTACGGACGGTCTGGTTGATAATCCCAACAAAAACGCGGAAATGATCAAAGCAGCAACATTACCGACATTGGTCGAAAATCTCACGCGCCATGACAAGCTCGATGCCGCCTTCAATCGAACCTTCCTCGTTACCTACAGCTACTTCACCTCGGGCTCCGAGCTTCTCGGACTTCTCGTCGATCGCTTCGACAATACCCCACCTCCCACCTCGAATCCCGTCGAAATTGAACAATGGTCAACCCAAACACAGCCGCTTATCCGTTTACGCGTGATAAACATTCTCAGGCAATGGCTTGAGCACTTTTGGGGCGAGCCCAAAAGTGACGACACCGATCAGCTTCTACGGGAAATGCGATTGTTTACGGAGCGCGTCACCTCAACCACCGATACCCCAACCCAACAGCTTGATACCATAATTCAACGTCGGCTTGCCGGTCACGCATACACCAAAAAATCACACCCATCCATCTCCAACCCACCGAAACCAATTTTACCTCGCAAGCTGGACAAGCTCCAGCTCATAAAAATTGACCCCAAAGAGATCGCGCGACAATTAACGATAATGGAAGCGCAGATGTTCAACCGGGTCCAGCGCGAAGAATTACTCAGAAAGAATTGGCAAAAAAAGACCACGCCAGAGTTCGCGCCCAACGTGCGGTCCTTAATTCGACATTCCAACCAACTCTCAAATTGGGTTTGCGCCACCGTACTTGCAGAATCAGACTTGAAAAAGCGCGCTCAGGTGGTAGATCATTTAGTCAACGTGGCCAGCGTAAATATAAACCTCTCCCTCGTACTTCCGCATGCTAATATCTCAATAGAACTGTCACCAACTTCAAAATTACTCGGCGGTGATATCCATTCTCTCAGGGCTAGAAAGCGCACCTATATACCGACTGGCACGCACATGGGCTATGGTCACAGAGCGTAGTTGCAACATGCTCAGGCCATTACAAGCAATGATTCTGAGTGCACAAAATTATCAGGCGTATCGTGAGACCTTGCGTGTTGCTGTGCCGCCATGTATACCCTTTCTCGGTCAGTTCGAAATACCCTTTTCCGTGGAAACGAGCTAACAAATCTCACAGGTCTTTTCTTAAAAGATTTAACGTTTATCGAGGACGGCAATCCTGCTCTTACGGCCGAGGGCTTGATTAATTTCCACAAGTACACAATGTTAGCTACGACGGTACATGACGTCTTGCGATGGAAGGAAGCACCGTACTGCTTACAATCTGTACCGGAGCTGCAGGATTACTTCTCAAATGAGCTACGTTCAGCCGTTGAGCTACATGAAATGTGGGATAAAAGTTGTGCACTGGAACCGAAGGGCCGTGGGCTTGGGAATAGACCAAGGGATCTGTATACACCCACAGGGGGAATGTCGGCATCTATGGTGGTGGCTTGTATGGTTCTGGATGATTGATTTACGGTTTTATGTATGATTCCCTTATGTGTGCACGATTTATGTATTTATTAGATCTCAAAATAAAGCTCGGAGCGATTTTTTTCTCACTTAGTACCAGCATGAAAATTGGGTGACGATAGATAGATGATCTATGCTTTTCTACGCGCAACTTTTGTGTTCAGGGTAAGATAATCCAGATCGCTGCTATATGATCGATCAGTAAGGTCCTGCGAATGGTGGTTTTCCCCAATCAAGAGGAAGATCACGGCAATCGCCACAGAATCCACCCTGTGCAGTAAAGACCATAAATTGATCGAGCACAACTCTAGCTTTCTGGATCTGCTCGAGCCACCATCCCGCAAGAATGTCGGCCTGCATCATAATCTCTTGTGGAGTCTTTACAGTCCGCTGTACCGGTAAAGAGATGCATCTTTTTCCTTGGCCGTGCAGAGCACGCTGGCTAATCTCAATGTTGCGAAGTCCCGTATTTTTTTCAATGTTGATTGTTTTGTAGACACGATGCATGATCTGTTCGTCTGTTTGGGAGCGTTCCAAGATATTATCAGGGAGTTTGACAGTGACCCACCAGTAGGCTTCTTCGTCGCTGGGATCTGTGATATGGTATCCCGTGGTATCCTGGAACACACTTGCTTGTCGCTTACAATGGGAGAGGCTAGCGATGGGTTTGAATGTATTAGACATGTTGTTGGGTTTGAATATCTTCTTGTCTCGTGCTTTCACCTGGGCTTTTATATGATGAGTATCCGTGAAGTTCAAAGGGCTAGAATTATGGATAATGAAATAGTGCTCGTGGACCCGCTTCCTTTGTCCGGCCTTTGTCGGAGTGGACCTTGGAATGCCCAGGTGGATTGTTGTCCCGCTTTATTAGCATTGTTTTCGTAAAAGAGTAGCTCTCTACTTCTTTTTTGACCTTGCGAACATATTTCCAAAAAAAATGTTGAAAGGGTAGAAGGTGAAATAGATCGCAATTTAGCTTGCATCTGACTTTAGATGCCAGGATTAAAAATCAAATGATAATACATCCAAACAACAAAATCCATTTGGCCCATTAGTCAACCTCACTTCACAAAAGGTAAGCTTCATGACTGTCGGAGCCTGTGCCTGCCTGATTCTTCAAGCTCCATCGCAGTAGATAATCGTAGACTGAGCGATTCTTCCCTTTCCCTTTCCTCTTTCTCTCCTCCTCTCATAATACATAATTTATCCTACACTCCTGCTATCTCGCTCTCCATCGTCTCTGATCATGGTACGCCACAAATCTTTCAAGCTTCTGCTCATCAATCATCCTCATTGATTGCAGACTTCCTCTAACAAAGAAAGCCAAGCCTACTTGGTTTCTCCCCAAGTGCGAACAGCAATTCCGGATTGGCTCGGATCATATCATCGACTGCGAGCTCATCCTCCTCAGACCCCCCTCGTGCCTTGTTTTCTAAGTCACCAGATAATGTGCTCTAGAGTATGCCTAATGGCAGTCTCAAACTTACGTCGGAGTCATTCCTGCGCGCGCTGAGAGGATGTTGATCTCACGGGGCACCACCGAGATGCGAAATGCGGAAACCAGCAATTCATATTCCAACTCCGGACCTCCACGGGAACTGTCAGGACTCATATGAGCTAGCGCAGCTATCTGAAGAGCTCAAATTCGGTAGGTATTAGTCAAAGGCACTTGGCGCATTAGATACTAACGGGCTTCTCTAGAAAAGACTCGTCAAACTCAAGCAGCTTCTCTACGAGCGCTGGCGCAATCAGAGCCTTGATACTAGCAGTACCGGCGTCTTTGTGAGCATATGCTCAAATGTGGAAATGGTATAGACAACTCAATCTTAAGAG
Organism: Penicillium sp. MA 6036; assembly: GCA_003138045.1. Lineage (NCBI taxonomy): Eukaryota > Fungi > Ascomycota > Eurotiomycetes > Eurotiales > Aspergillaceae > Penicillium > Penicillium sp. MA 6036. Next base: position 41,900 of record QAGG01000106.1, read on the forward strand.
GCAACTCGAAGCCCTTGAGACGAAGGCGTTGACTAGAGGGATTTCGCCAATAACCACCACTTTGTGACCTGTGTGCAAATTCCACTCCAGAACTCCTCCCTCTCCTGGTTGATTTCTTCGAGCCAATCCATCAAGAAGTTAGTAAACATTCTTGCTTCATCGCAATTCGTCGAATCTTCGTTTCCCTAAGAAGTGGGAGTAGATCCGGGAGACTTTATCCAAGAGAATTGACAGCCTGTAGGGTGGGAGCTTCCACTCTTGGAACGAGGACCTAGTGGGACATCGAAAGGGACTCTTTCAGCCAATCAAGTTGGTCGCAGCTTTAGTCCGAATGTCGGTCAATGGAAAGCCCTCTCACGTACACAGGTACGGACTGGTAGCCTGAGCCGTGTTGACGACTCGGTGCTCCGTGTTTGGCCATCGATGAGGTGAGGATCATTAGCTCACGAACTGAAAAAATTTCCCAGAAGGGGCTCGTTGTCTGTCTGTTCAAATGCGAGCAGGATTAATATTTATACATACAGCCTTGGAAGTAGCACTCAGTGCTGTATCTCTACTGTCCCTTGTACTTTCCTTTCCATTATTTTCCAAGGTTCCAAGGTTTTACAAGGTTTTACTGTCTTTTGTCATCTTTCACGTCAGTTCAAGCCAAAAATATCTATATTCCAAGCTATGTAATATCAGTCTAGTTGATAACTATCAATCAAGGAGTAGTGGACTGCGTACCAAAGAGGTATTCAGTATCCATATCAAGCTTCCCTTGAAAAATCGCATTCTGGTAGATGGATGCAACCTTCTCAGCTTCCTCCCAAATCTCAAACTCATTCGTCGCATCCTTTACAAGTGGAAGCGACACGATGCGTGTTCCTTCTCCACCTGGATTCTCGGGATCCAGTCTAGCTTTCTGAGATTGTATAGCACCACATACATATGCCATGATCTGTAAGCTGCTGCTTCGCACCATCTCTTCAGGAACAACCACAGAGACCCACTTGGGCCAACCATGTTTATCGAATCTTGCGTGCCTTCTTGCCATATGAGTAACGAAGCCTGGGATGAGGAGTGAGGCGTACTCGTACTCGACCATTTTAGAATGTTGTAAAGTTTAAATGCTTCCTATCTGGTGATTGGATGCTCAATTGTGTAGATGAGTGTGGATATAGCCTTCAGTAGCAAGATGATGGGGGGTCCTTATATAACCTGAAGAACTGGCCAAAGCATACGACTGGAGACAAAGGTCTTTGTGGTGACAATACCATATGTTTCTTTGGTCTTAGCTTGTGTCTTGGCTCGAGTCTTTGCTGGAATCGATCTATTGTCTATATACACGTAATCATCGGGGATCAATGGAAACAATGTTCTTGACAATCTCGAGAGCTAATTTCTGCCCCGGTCTGGCCTGCGCCGATAGTTCGATTTGTGCAAGGACGCCAATCTTGTAATCACTCGCTTTCCTTGGAAGCTTCTGCTGGAATTCTTTCCTCTTCGCGGAACTCTCCAGCGTCTCCAGGCAACGTGAAGAGCACATATTTGCATACTGGAAATATACTCCCAGGCAAAATCGAACAAGCAATCATAGCATTGCGACTCAAAAGTCGAGTCAAGGTACAAAGCAATCTATCAATCTCTTATCGTGATAATGTGTCTCTTGTGTTCTTTGTCATTATTTCTGCGGGGCAGCACGGGATGATTCTCTGCTTCTTTGATAACAGGCGGGCTCATAACAAAGGCTTTGTGGCTACTGCTCTATGGTCAATATTCAACATCGCGCATCACGTCTGCTGCTGTGAGGTACAAAAGCACACATTTCGCCTCGAGTCTACTCATCATCATCACAAACTCTCACTACAGTTTGAACAAGACATCTAAACACAACAATCTGACCCATACCAACAATACCACCAAACACAAACAGAACCAGTAAGTCTTCGTTTATGCAATCCACTAACTATACCCTCCTCGACCTTGTTCCTTCCCCACTGATTTGGCTTATATTCGGCATTTGGCTCAGCTCGGTAACTTTATTGGTTGCTCATCTGACTGTGCGAGTAGGTCAAGTAGTCATCTTCTACCACCTCATCGGAGCCCTTTACTGCTACAGCTACCAGGAAGACACATTCTTCCAATACTTCGGACAGCTCCTCGCTCTCAAGTTTAATCTGAAGAGCATATTCTCCCTCTGCGCTCTCATCTTTACTATCCATCAATCCATCAAGGAGATCATCCTCCTCTTTCACGAAAGGAACCTCTACGCATCACACATCACTATCTCGTGTGGTTGCCAGGACTGCCACGAGACTCGGATCCAGTCATATATCACACACTCAGAACTCTGTAGGTCCTGATTCACATTTCCACGCCCATATTCAGTTCTAGTTTGACAAGATGATGAACTACGAGCTAATCACTTTGAATTCGAAGAAGTTCCGCGGTAAGCGAACCAACGCCCCTTCTAGCGTAAGCAGCAGATCGTCCAGTACCTCGGCCCAATCCGATGTTTCTTTCGATACCTTTGTGAACTGCCACATGCGCCATCCCTGGGGTGTGGTCGACTACCACCTCTATCTGGGACACATAGAGGGCGGTCGCGATCCCGAAACGCGCCTTGGCCAGTGCTATCTCTATGAGAAGGACGGCTTCAAGAACATTGTCATGACAAATGACATCAACATCGATAACGTTCCTGACAAAGAGCACCCTATAATCATCTTCCTGGCCATGCCGATTGTGAATATTATACCGTTTTATAACAGTATGCTGGTGCTGGCTTTTGATCTCGGAACTCACAAGTTGCAAGGATATCACTTCAACACCGACGAGCCGCTCGAAAGCTACGATGAACTATGGCAGGCTTGGAGGAATGGAGAAGGCGAGCTCACCGTCGAGGCCAATGTCGTAACGTTCCTCGATGCTGTCAAATCCGTTGTCCTATATGAACTCCAAATCATGGATAACGGAATCCTGTTCCACAATGGCTTCTCGGCGCGACGATTCACTAGCGGGTTTGATGCAGTTATCACCATCCAATATCTGCAGTTTATTACTGATTTTGCGCCTCTGGTTTGTCCTAGTTCCGAGGTGGCTCTGAAGGACTACGAGCCATGTGAACGAGAGCTGCGGGAGATCATGATGAACGGATCTCGAGAGGCATGGTTTGCCGCTCGCAGACACCTCACTCTTTTAGAATTCCGACAGATGCTACTCCGTCAGAGTGTTGCCATGAACTTCTTCTGGACGCAAGAGGCTCGGGACATGGACCCGGAAGAAGAGATGGATCAACCTTTTCTTGATCCTCACCCTTTGGATCCCGTCAAGGTAATTGAGGTTCCCACACCCACAACTTCTGGTGCTCGATCGTGGCTCAACGCCAGTTGGGTTCCGAATACGATCCAGATGGTGATTGCCTTTTTGCTCGCCATATGCTTCCTGACTGCCTTTGATTATTTCGTGAAGTCTTTCTCGGCGCCTGCCAGAAACACGTCGCAAATGAGCTTGTTTGGATGGTGGCCCTTTGGAGGGGAAGCCCAGCAGCAGCCTGAGATATTTGGATTGTGGTCTCTCAAACAGGTCATCAAACACATGGGTACATTGTTACAGTGGCCTCTGTATCAAATACTCCAGCGTTTTGGATTGTTCAAGTTCCTGCCCTTTGGGCCGGAGGCTCAGGATATGCGCCAGGGCAAGTGGTGGTCCTTGAGGCAGAACAATCATCCGATCTTTGGGCGGTTGCCTTGGAGCAGGGGCATGCAAAACTCCACTGTGCATGAATGGTGGCCGTTTAAGCAAGAGACCCGGAATATAACTAAGGGGCTGTTCAATTGGCTGCCTAATAAGCCACACACTCGGAGATCCGGCATAGCTGGAGGGTGGCCTGCAGCGTCGAGGACACAGTCCGTTCCCACGGGTCCGTTTGGGGTGGCCTTTAAGCCTAGGAACTCTTTCAAGTCCAGGTTTTTCATGGGCTGACATCTTCTATTTCCTTTGTGTTTTTTTTCATACGCTTTTCACACACTCCTTAGACATTTCTTATGTATGAAATATCAATTTTATCGCCTGGTCACCATTCTTTACTTCGTAGGATTCTGGGAGTAGTGGCATTAATCATGGTCGCACACAGTCCAGTAGAAATCAACCGTAGATCGCGATCAACAAGATCAGCGGGTCATAGCAAACAAGACTTCATGTCCCACATATCAAGCTTATGCGGCGTTGTGTACTGTGGTGTAGTGTAGTCCAATGTGAGTGAAGTGAGGTCGAATCCGGTGACCAAATGACGGTGTAAAACTGGGCATGAACGATGATCCAACCTTGGAACGAGGAAAGAGCGGCACAACAAGCCCAACCCCTCGATCGATCGAGGCTAAATGTGCACCGCCACAATGCTTACCCAATCAGGGACCGGGTGAAAGTGAGCTATGTGGCGCTACGTGGCTTCAACGGGGCGTCTTGCATAATCCGCCCTCCCATTGGTCAATGATTCGCGCGGAAAGTCTTGGCGGCGTCATGTTTGATGAGAGCTGTGGGAGAGGTAGCTGGTACTTCCTGTGCTGCCAAGACAGCGGACCACCGAAGGTACCGAATACTTTGATCTGCAGCTCTAATTTCGCTTCGCTCTCTTTTTCCTCTCAGCCCTGCAGCCCTATCGTCAAAGGCTGCCTAAACTCGTTTCCATCCCTCGTCCCCCCTAACGTGAGACTGTAACCCTGCCGATTGAGTCTTTATAAACCTCCCCCTGTGCGACACGAGTCGGCCCCTTTCACTTTCCCTAATCCCGGAGATTTCCGTGAATCGCGCCAATCGCTCGCCATGGCCGAATACAATGCGCAGCCCGTCAATGGTACGATTACGAACCTAACCCCGAGTCGCGAGAGTCGCGCAAGCTGACCAAATCCTCTGGGACAACAGGGACCCTTCAAAATGGAGTTAACGGATCAACCGCGAGCTCAGGTCGCTTTGAGCTCATCTCCGGCCCCTTAATCAACTTGAAGAACATGCACTACGAATCCACCACCGTCTGGCACGGCAGTGTCCTGATCGTCACAAAGCCGGGCCAGGAACAACCCCAACTGCGCCTGCGCCAGCTAGGCTCCGTGGACGGACAAAGCGGCACCGCCCAACCCCAGACCGTCGAGGGTCTCAAGCTTTACGAAGATCCCGCGAAAGCATTCTGGCGATTCTCGCTAGCTGTGCCGGTGGAAGTTTTTGAGGCGCGCTGGGAATACGATATCCCTGGGCTGTACCACGAGTCCGGAGATCAGGTCCACGCACCCTGGGAATTCGTGGTTCCTGCGGAAGAACAGTCTATGCGCATCATGTTCCACTCGTGCAACGGCTTCTCTGTCGGCACCGACATGAACGCCTGGGTGGGCCCGAACCTATGGAACGATGTCTTGCGCGTGCACGGCGAGAAGCCCTTCCACGTTATGGTCGGTGGCGGCGACCAAATCTACAACGATGGTATTCGTGTGGATGGGCCACTCAAGCCCTGGACTGCGATTGGAAACCCTCACAAGAGGCGCAACCATGATTTCGATAATAAGATGCGCGCTGATTGCGACGAGTACTACTACGCCAACTACGTGCGCTGGTACAACACCGAGCCTTTCCGTGCGGCGAACGGTCGCATTCCTCAGGTCAATATTTGGGATGATCACGATATCATCGATGGCTTCGGCTCATACACTGATCACTTTATGAAGTGCGCCGTGTTCCGTGGCATTGGCGGCGTTGCTTTCAAGTACTACTGTCTCTTCCAGCATCATGTGGCTCCTCCCAAGTCTACTTTCACCACCGACGCCCCACAGACTATGCACGCAGTCAATGGAACCTCAGGTGTCGACCCGCGTCAAGTGGAAAACACCTACGTTTTGGAAAACCAGGAGGAAGACGATAGTTGGATCACGGGTAAGCGACCGGGTCCATACGTCGAAGAGCGCAGCCGAAGCTTGTACATGCGCTTTGGAAAACGCATTGCCTTCATGGGCCTGGACGCCCGCACAGAGCGCACCCGTCACCAAGTCAACTACGAGGACACATACGACCTGATCTTTGAGCGCCTGCAGCGCGAAATTGCCAATGCAGATGGCGACATCAAGCACCTCGTCGTGCTTCTCGGTGTTCCAATTGCTTACCCTCGTCTGGCCTGGCTTGAGAACATTCTCACATCCCCAGTCATGGCGCCCATCCGGCTGCTGAACAAGCGCTTCGGTGTTGCCGGTGGTCTTTTCAACGAGTTCGATGGCCAGGTCGATCTTCTCGACGATTTAGACGACCACTACACTGCGCGCCAGCACAAGCGCGAGCGCAAAATGCTCGTCCAGCGCCTTCAGGAGCTCGCACGCAGCAACAGCATGCGTGTAACGATTCTCGGTGGTGATGTTCACCTCGCAGCTATCGGACGTTTCTACTCGAACCCCAAACTCAACATTGCTGGTGAGAACGACCACCGCTTCATCGTCAACGTTGTCAGCAGCGCCATTACCAACAAGCCCCCACCAAAGGCTGTCGCCAACCTCCTCGCCCGTCGTAACAAAATCCACCACCTAGACCGCGACTGTGACGAGACTCTGATGCCCTTCTTTGACAAGCAACCCGGCGGCCAAGAGAAGAGTGCTGCCTGGAACAAGGTCACCATGCCATCGCGCAACTACGCAATCCTCACCGAGGTCACCGCACCCAGCGCCACCGGCTCCGATGGAATTCTAGAGACCGAGACCGCCAAGCTAGACAAGCTCCCCAAAGACGGACACGCACCGCTGCACAAGGGCGAAGTCGGTGCTGGATCCAACCACCGCGCAGCCGACGGAATCACTGTGCAGAGCGGTATGTACGGTGGCCTTGACGTGGCTATCCGGGTCGAGATCGATCCCCAGGATCGCAGCGCTGCCACAGAGGGTTATGGCTTCAGTATCCCGCCACTCATGGCTACTGAGGGGCCTCCGCGCACCGGTCATCGGATGAGCTTGCACTCCCGCAGGTCGCATCAGGGCCGTCCGTCCACGGCTCAGTAATTGCAAATTCCACTTGAGGTTTTCTACCGTTTATAATGTTTGATGTCTGAGAATATTACTTTTGTTTTTTGATACCTCGAATTATGTTTCGTCTTGTGTGACTAGTTTTAATCAATCTCTTATCGATTTACATTGCATCAAACTGCAATTAAACTGCAAGATATTTTGTTCCAATCAGATTCAGCCGGATCGAATGCGGAGTCGACCCCTCGCAGGGAAGCGGTTGCTCTTTAGGGTTAGGCCTGGCGTCAAGGTTTCCTTTCTTTTTGCCTGGCTGTAGAGCTCATATCTACTACGCTATCCATTTTACTTCGAGTTGCACGCATTGAGGATACCGGTGCGATGCATTAATGCTCTTTCACTTGCCCACACTAAGCTATCGACGTTATGTATGCTTATAATGCGAATTATGTAGACCCTGTGAAGTACACATGAATTCAGAGAACAAAACAATGTGCAAGATAAGCATAAACGATTGCGCTCCTCACCTCTGCATTCCGCTCCTAATCTGTCGAGGCGATCCTCGTCAGTAACTCTGTTCCCTCGGTGGTTGATAGCCCCCTCGCCTATCAGCGCAACGCGCCCATTTCCATCGTGTAATCTTGCCTATCGCTACTGTAGAATGCGAAACCACTCCCCTCTCAGCCGCGAGGTAATCCAAGATATCATGTGGCTATTGTACAACGTGACTGTCATTCGCCGTATCTCCGCATCTGAAGTGCTGTTCTTTCAATATATGACGTCCCTTGCATCGGGGCTGCGGGTGAGCTCCTATCATATAGCTTGGTCGTAGCAATCTAAGTCTATAACCCTGTATCTAGCTTACTGAATCACTCCGCCGCTGAAATCTACATTTTCACTGCTTTCACAAAGCATTGGTATTGACATTGACCCTAATAGCGGAGACCGAAATGACATCCAAGGAAACAACGACTGCTCCGCGCCCTGATGTTGACCATGAGAAGGGCACAATCTCTCCCCTTCCAGAAAACTTCGAGCTCAATCAACTTGGCTATTCACAGGAGCTATGCCGCAATCGCTCCGTTCTCACCCTCCTGTTCCAAACCCTCGCTATTGCGGCAATTCCCTTTGGTGAGGGTACACCTCTCCTCTCTGCAGTCTATGGCGGCGGCCAGCTCTCTATCTTCATAGGCTGGATAGTCGTTTGTCTACTAGATCAGTGCATAGCTTTCTCGCTGGCTGAGCTGGCATCTCGCTATCCAACCTCTGCAGGGCCATATTACTGGACCTTCCAAATCTCCCGCGGCAACAAAACAACTCTATCATTCATCAATGCCTGGATCTGGCTGGTAGGAAATTGGACAATAACACTCAGCGTCAACTTCGGTTTGGCCTCTATGCTCTCAGCAACTATATCGAACTACGATCCAACCTGGTCGGCAAACAGCTGGCAGCTACTATTAATATTCTACGCCATCTGCCTGATCTCCCTGGCAATTTGCATCTGCGCCAACAAATATCTCCCTCAAGTCGACACGGCCTGTGCAGCCTGGACAGCCATCACAATCCTAGTCATTCTCGTCGCCGTCTCTATAAAGTCAGATACCCGCCATTCCGCATCCTACACCCTCACCCACTACGACACCTCACTCGCCAACTGGGGCGGCTTCACCTTCTTCATCGGCCTCCTCCCCGCAGCCTTCACCTTCTCCGCAATAGGCATGATATCCTCCATGGCCGAAGAATGCTCCAACCCCGCCGTCAAAGTTCCCCGCGCCATCGCCCTCAGCGTCCCCGTAGGCGGCATAGCAGGCATCTTCTTCATCATCCCCCTCTGCGCCACTCTCCCCCCTCTCACAGACATCCTCTCCGCCCCCGCCGGCCAAGCCCTCCCATACATCCTCACCCGGATAATGGGCCCAGCCGGCGGTGCAGCGCTCAGCACCCTCGTCCTCGTAATCGCCTTCTGCTGCTCAATCAGCATAACAGTAGCCGCCTCGCGATCCACCTGGGCCGTTGCACGCGACGATGCGATCCCGCTCGCGCGTCTCTGGGCCCAGGTCTCCGAGCGCTGGGGCGTGCCTGTCTGGTCCCTAATCCTAGTAACCGGAATCCAAATGCTACTCGGGTTGATTAATCTAGGGAGTTCGAGTGCGTTTACGGCGTTTGTTTCGGTGGGTGTTATGGCGCTGGCGGCGGCTTATGCGATTCCTATATTTTTGAGCTTGTGGCATGGGAGGGAGGAGGTGAGTCGGGCACCGTGGAATTGTGGGAATCTGGTTGGGAGGTTTGCGAATGTGGTGGCGCTGGCTTGGATTGCGTTTGAATTGGTGCTTTTTAGTATGCCGACTGCGTTGCCGGTTACGGCGGTTTCGATGAACTATGCTTCGGTGGTTTTTGTGGGGTTTATGGCTATATCGGCGGTTTGGTTTGCGGTTTATGCGAGGAAATGTAAGTTGACGTTGGACTTTGTGCATTTCATTGGGTTGAGCTAACGTTCTTCTAGCCTACAAGGGACCGCCTCAGTCGGACGCTCTCAGTTGAGGTTTGAATGAGTGTCCGGGTTTGAAGTACCTGGATTACATTTATTTTTAGCATTTTTTCTGGAAACATTCTTGTCAGCTCTTTCATCGAATGCTATTTTCATATCACTTTGGTTCTCCACATGCATGGGGGTCCAGTCACGGGGGACTTTAAAGAGCTCGAATCTTGCATGAAAGAAATTTGAATCTAAAAGATACATGCCCGGGTGTATATGAAAGAAAATTGGAGAAAGAAATGATGCTTGTGGAAGAAACACGGCGAGAGTTGGAACGCATTTCATGAAAGAAACTCCCTTGGCCCAATCACCTTCACTGTACAGACTCGAGCCTTTTCGCTGAGCTCCCATAAAGACACCCGCTCTCGCTCAATTCTCTTTCGCTGTAATATTTTGCGAGCCATCATTCGCAATGGAACGATTTTGGTTTCTTCTCTATTGGGGCGCCATTGGAATTCCAATCCTCCTCATCGCGGGACTCATCGTCAGATTTCTTGAGTGGTTTTTGGAGTTCGCCTTAGGATATCTAGAAGACTTTCAAGAATGGATGGAAGACCCTCGCGAGATCCCGGTTAGCAATAACTACCAGTCGAATCAGCGGTTGATATTCCCCGTTCAATTCGGACTCCGAGGATTCATGAAAAGCGACATACGAGATGCCTCAACCGAGGAGAACAGGCATGCACCCGCTGGTGAGAAATACGCCGCCATCACACTCGGCGAGCCTCTGCTCGCTCGGTACCAGATTCTTGGAAAGGTCGGATGGGGAGAAACTGCTTCGGCCTGGCTAGCGCGAGACTTATTGTAAGTCACTTTTTGGGGGTCCTGAACTCAAACGCTAACCTGCCAGATATGAGAAATATGTCGTCGCTAAAATGTACAAGCGCCACCGGTCCGCTGAGATGGAACTCGTGGCATTTGACAAGATTGAGAAGGGAGACCCGCTCCACTTCGGTCGGAAGAAGCTAAGGGAGAGAGAATGCGTTCTGAATCATATTCGCAATGGGGGCGACTGGCACGAAACTATCGTTCAGAAGGCTCTTGGTAGCAGTTTGACGTCGGACTTCATTTTTTCGAAATATGATGGGATTATTCCTACCAAAGTCATCAAATCTGTCGCATATCAAGTTCTTCTAGCGCTGGATTACCTGCATAACGAATGCAACTTTATTCATACAGGTGAGAATTGAGAGTTGTCCTGCATATTCAAGGACTGTCTAACATTGAACAGGTGTCCACGGCGAGAACGTATTCCTCGACAAACCTGATGACTCCGTGATTGATGACTTTGTGCGAGGCGAGCTCAGGGAGTCCCAATGGCAGGGAGGCGGACCAGACAAACACATTTCTTATTCAGGACTATTTGGTGAAGGTCAGGACATTGATGGAGTTAAGCTAGGAGGACTTGGCGGAGCTGTGGACCGAAATGTCAAGCAAAAGGGTGATTCTGACGGGAATTATTCGCAACACCCTGATGAATCTTTCACGCGCTTTTACCGAGCACCTGAGATGTATTTCGAGGGCGAATATGGCACTGCGGCTGATATCTGGAGTCTGGGATGCTGGGTGAGTTTTTCTCTCCGTATATTCATATGGAGATGTGTTGCTGATTTTGTAGATTTTCGAGTTAGTTTGGGGCGATATCTTATTCGACGATGACCGTGTCGGTGCTTGGGGATATCAGACAGTCGCTTGGTCCATCTGTACCAAGCTAGGACCGCCGCCTCGTTATATGCAAGAGAAGATGGCGAAGAGTCGCCATTTCGACAAAGGTGAGTGCTTCTGTGCGCTGGTATACTCTATCCTAGCTGACTTTTTCGCAGCCATGTTTAAAGGTGATGGTGATGATGAAGAGGGCTATCTAACTCATTGGTGGGCTAGGATGGATGTCCTCGAAGGCGAAGAACGATTGGGATCCGACGAAAGCTGGGACTTCTTTGATTTGATGAAAGACATGGTCCAATGGCGACCGGAAGATCGAAAGACAACAGGGGATTTGCTCATGCATCCTTGGTTTAAGGAGCTCGATCTGTTCTACACCCGTCGTGGGTTGGATCCTGAGCTGTGCCGAAAACCTGAGCGGTGTGCTGGACCTGAGCAAAGACCTAAGTCTGAGCAGAGTCCCAAGGCTAAGCGGAGTCCCAAGGTTGAGCAAAGCCTTGCGGTTAAGCAGAGTCCCGAGGTTAAGCAAAGTCCTAAGGCTAAGCACAGTCTGAAGGCTAAGCAGAATCCGAAGGCTAAGCAGAGTCCAAAGGTTGAGCATACTCCCGAGGTTGAGCAAAGCCCTGCAGTTAAGCAGAGTCCTGATGTTAAGCTGAGCCCAGAGGTCAAGCTGAGCCAGGAGGTTAAGCTGAGCCCGGAGGTTGAGGAAAGCCCGAAGGTTGAGGAGAGCCCTGAGGTTGAGCCGATTCCTAAGGTTGAGCAGAGTCTTGTGTTGGCGGAGAGTCTTCAGGAGAGTCCTGAGTGAATGTGTGGATCCTTCAGGTATATATTTAGTGTTGTTGTCTAGTTTCTATTTACTGCTTTCCCAATACACGGTTCCTAACCCTTATTCCCGATCAGCAAGAATCCCCTCCTCATTATCACTCCCTTTCCTCCTTCTAGGAACCCCCTCATTCATAATATTAGGTTGCTTGGGCACAGACGTTGAAGCATCACTTGGCCTCCGCCTCCGAACAAGCTGATATCCCCGATCCAGCTCAATCTCCACGGCCTCTCTGACCTTCAGTGCGCTCACAGCAGGCCAAACCCCACGCTCGCCTTTAAGCGACCATTCCGCCACACGCTCCCTGGTCGGGCTCTGGAACAATTTCCGGATATCCCAGAAGTCCAGATCAGGAACGAGGGTCAGGTTGGGGCCCGGGATTGTTTCGTCGATGAGGAGCCTGTTCAACGGTGAAGGCAGTAAGCCCAAGTAATCCAGTTGCCGGAATCGATGGCGTATCTCCACGATGATAAGCCGCATCGCTGAGCGAGATAGATTATTCCAGCCTGTTTGTCGCCTATCCAAGAGGTTGAGCTCTGAGCGCAGGAATGGGACAAGGTATGGCCGAGCTTGTGAGACGATAAAATGGTTCACATTGAAGAGTTCGGAGATGCGGGACAGAGGCGATTCGCCTTCATTGTAGTTGACTTGTCGCCAAGGGCGGAAGATAGCATCTTGCGTATGTGGCCAGGGGACTATCGATCCCGTTTCATCCTTGCAGTAGATAGTGACTGGGGAATATAGAGCGGCTGAGGACGATGCGTTGGACGCCACAGCAGCAGACCAAATAAGCTACAAGCGTTAAAATCACTTCCCAGTTCGACTTCCGGGCAACTTACCACGTTCGGTGCCGTGAGATAATTCAACAAGTTCGGCGTCCCATTCTTCCCCGTCGTCGCAACGGTGATGTTTAAAATACGCTTCGAGCGCGCGTAGGCCTCCTCGAAGGTCAGATCTCCGACGTTCGCTCTAACACACTCCTCCAAAACAGCAACATCAAACAAATACCCTTTCTTAAACAACCGTTTCATGCGACGATAAAACGTCCCAAGCCAGGAGGAGTCCGAATTCCCTTCTGCTCCATTCACCTTCTTCCTGCGTTCAAACGCAGAAAGATCAATGCCCTCCCCATCAAGCAACGGTAACAGTTCATCCTCAGAATGAATGCCCACAAGCGCAGCGATCAAAGCCCCCGTCGCTGTCCCCGTCACTATCCGCGGCAGCAAGCCCTGCAAATGCAGCGCCTTCACCACCCCCAGGTGACAAAGTCCGAACGCCGATCCACCCTGAAGCAACAGCGTCGTTCGCCCAAACGCCTGCCGCGTATCATGCAACAGCTCAAGTTTCGCCTGCGAAGTAAACCCACTCGCATGCGTAGGCTGGACACCCGTGACATATTGGATCGACAGCGCGACCTGCGTGATGTAATCATCAATCAGCAATTTCGTCCCTGCATAAGCATGCGTGAACAATTTCGTCGAGGTGATATTGCCCAGATTCCGCACGAGTCCCGAGCGTAGCAGATTCACCAGCGTTAGAATATCTTCTAATTCCCGTGCGCTCATCAGCGCTTCCAGTCGTCCGAGAATCAGTCTGTAGTCGTAGTGCCGACTAACGGGGTTCTGGCGCCTGGGCCTGGTTAGCTAAGCTCTATGCGGCGGAACAGATACCGTACCAGAGGTCTTTGCTGAGGAGCTCGTCGAGCTCAAAGGCCGCCTCTTCCCATTCTTCGTAGCTTTGCGCGTTGGATAATGTGTGGAAGAGCCGGTCTCGAGGGGATTTGGAGTGCCACCACGATAGCAGTTTCTGGGCTGTGTTAGTCGGGGTTGGAGATGGGCGGGGCGTGCATGGCTAGAGGCAAGGTCGGGTGGGCAGGGAATCTCACATCTCTCCAGAATTGGGCCACGTCGAGTATCATGTTGAATAGTGCGCTTAGGATCTTCCATAGACCGAGCCACTCCATTTTGGGGGTTGCGGGAGAAGACGTGCCCAGATGCACATGCGGACCCTCTTTCACATGTTACGTCACGCGCAGGGTCGAATCCGCATAGACATGTGCTTTTGATGTTCCTTCGGGTATAGAGACCTGGGCTGAGATGATAAGTGGACAGCGGAAGGATAAAGATGAAAGGGTGTAGCGATGAGAAGAGGTCTGAGATGAATTCGTCAGGTACCGAGCACGACCCCAATTCCCCCGGATCTTCACAAGTCCCGAGACTACGTTGGCATCCATGTCTACATCCACTATGCACCCTTACTTGCCTACACAAGACGGAAGAGAATGAACAAGAATTGAATGGGATTGCCACGGGCGCATTTCTACACATATAGGACATTTTCGCGTAAGGGAATTGAATTTCAAAAGGGTCGTTTTGTTTTTGACATTTCGCTTTGCTTCCCTATATGCAAAAGTAGGCGAAATTAAAGAAACCTCTCCCGGACACCAGAGCCACATTTACTCTTCAACGATGTTGCCCTTCTCCGACACGTACAGACCGTCCAAGAACTGGTAAAGTTAGTATCACCGTATAAATAGTAGGGAATTCACTCGTGGAACAGGGCGCGCGATTATAACTCACCTTACGGATATCCTTGTTGCGAACACGGCAGATCTGCTGGATGTCGGCGGCGCTCTGGGAGACACCCTCGAGGGAGTTACCGGTAAGGATGAGCTCATCCTTAACGTTGGCGGAGGGAGCGATGTCGACATCGGGCTGGGCAGTCACGCGGCGGACGTACTTCTCACCGAGGAAGTTACTGGGGAAAAAACGTTAGTCCAAGTCCAATGTTCACGGCACATTTCTCTTCGCGAAATGCGGGTTCCAAAAAGCATACCGGATCTCAACGGCGGCACGGCCGGTCTCGTGGTTGGGCTCGATGTTGACGTTGATGGGGAAATGGGCGTAGACGTAGCGCATCTTGTACTTGAAACCGCGGGTGACACCGATCATGAGGTTGTTGATGATGGTGCGGACAGTGCGGAGAGTAGCAACACCCTTGCGAGCACCGTGGTGGAGCTCGATGGAGATGACATTCTGCTCGGGGCGGCCGAAGGTGACGGCGATGTGGGACAGGTCCTTGACGAGCTTGCCGCGGGGACCCTCGACGGTCACGACGCGGGACTTAATGTGGACCTTCACTGTTAAAGGGAAAGGTGGTTAGTATTGGAAAGTGGAAGGTGAAGTTGCAATTGAATGCGAAATTCGAGATCGAATCTGCAGTTCACGAATTCGCATCAAGGACTTCTGGTGCGAGTCGCCGGTCCCACACAATTATTTTTTCCTCCTGATTCTTGTCGTGGGTTGCTGGTTGGTTGTGCTTGCGGTGCTGAGAATCGTGTCGTTGCGTGCGAGGCTTCATTTTGTGCGTTCATCGGTTTCCAAAATTGTGTGCGACCGGCTTCCCCTCCAGAATTCCAGCGAGAAAAAAAAAAAGAGACCGCTCACCATTGTCCAGAATGGGCAACCGTTCCTCGGAGTGAATGTACCGCATCTTGACGTGACTGTTGGTGTTAGCCGGGGGTGTGGTTGTCGATGTCGGGGAGGTTCAAAATTCGGAATGGACTTGGTGGTGGAGCGAAATTGAACAAGTCACGGGATTGTGCGTCGCTTAGGGCCACTTTCGTTGATTAGGGTTCTTTATCTCCTTATCGTCTTATCTGGTCCCGTACCGGTACTTGATCCACTACTATATTAATACCATAGTTTAGGTACCTGTACTTGCAGAATTCAGATACTCTACTCGGAGTGCTGCCTCCTTGCACGTCTTTGCGTGATGGTTTCTCTCCTATGTACAACACCTTGGATGGGCCCCTTGCCCACAGGTGATTTAAAAATGCTCTCTACATACTAATTCACAGCCCCTTCTCGACCTCCAAATGTTCAACCTCCGTGATCCACTTTCCACCCAATGATTTCAGCGTCGAAGCCAGCTCGTCGCTGTGATCCAAAGCCGCAATGTCGTCTCCGCCACCAATGCTCTGCCCGCTCACCAGCACATTGGGCACCGTACGACGTCCAGTCTTCTGACCGAGCAGAGCCTGCAAATACGGACCGAGCGGGTGCTGGTCCAATTCCACCACGAAAGGCGCAGGCTGGATCGCGTAGTGACCGAGCAGAATGTTCTTGGCTCTCTTGCTGTGAGGGCAGTAGGATTTGGAGAATACAATGACTGGGTAGATTGTGTTAGCGGTGTCGGGACAAATTCATAGTGCTAGGGGCGCATACCAGGAGCTCTCTTGAGAATATCATTCAATTCGCTCTTTGCTTCGGCTTCGTTCTTCTCCCTGATTTCGGCCTCTTTCTTCTCCTTGATTTCGCGCTGTTTCTCTTCTTCGCTCTGTTGGTCGATCTCGCCATGCGCCTCCTTCACATTTGTATCCTGCTTCTTCGGAACGGTCATTTTTGTCCGTCCCGCGATGGGGATGTCCTCCGTGTCTTCATTCGCCTTGGGAATAGCGGGCTTCTGCACCTCCGCCGCATCACCGCTCCCGGTGCCGGCTCCAGCGGAGTTCCCTGGTGCATGCATAGCACTTTGGATCTTTTCCTGTGTCTTGGCATGGTTTGCTTCTTTCGACTTCATCGCATCGAGTGTAGAACGGTAGAATTTCTGGTTCTGGATTTTGCTGGCTTCGCCCTGGATCGTGGTGTTAGTTGCGATATTGGTGAGGCGCTGGAACGATGACACACAGAGTAGTAAAATGACATGAACAGGAATACAACGACTGCAATGACTAGCAGCCGTAGCCGCCGTTGAGAAAGCATTGTGAAGCTTGGTATATTGTACGAGCTTGGAAGGGAAGTCGACTTGGATCGAGAGTCCGAGCGCCGCTGGGCACACGCGACAACGTGATGGGGTCCGCCAAGAAATCGGTCCGCCGCTGTTTATGATGCGGCTCTACCGAGACAATTTTCGTATCCGATATACGACTATAGAAGCGACAGAGTCAATCGCGGGATTTATAGTGAGATAAATCAGATCCCGAGAAAGTTCCAGGGTTCAGGAGAAGTGGGGTGTAGGGGACAACATTGCGCATGGGGAATATCCCTGATTTGCCTTTGGTCTGAGCGCTTCAGCCCTGGCTCCCGTCTCGGCAGATATAGTCAAACTAGATAGATCAAACAGTAGGCCCCGGGACTGAGCTATACGGAGTAAACCTGGGCAATTTGTAACTTTCGAAAGCTTCACTTCCAAATGATAGACATTATTTGATTGATGTATTGAAAGATTAAGTACACATGACTGGGTATTATGCTAAAATCAGACAAAGTGTTTTGTTCAGATGCAAGCCAACCATGGAAGTCAGCCAATCATGGACAGGACATAGACACGCCATTAATTAGGACAGGCCGGATAATAAATGTTAAAAAGGAATCAAAGACAGCGCAAGCCAGCTGCGGTCAAAAGGGGGGTAAAGAGTGGTAAAGTCGGTGATTAGCGCCACCAGGGCCAAATCAAGTCTGGACCGACAACCCAGGTCTTGCATGATTAGTACGTCGTTTGCCTTGAACGAGAGTCGTCCAATCCTCCCACTCCTTCGCGATCTCCGTTAGGACGTTGCCCATAACACCAGCCGACGCCATAAGACCATGGCCCTCGCCTTCTAGGATTCGCACCTCGCATCGTCGCATCGTTTTGCCGAGCCATTGTACGTTTTCCACGGGGACGCGCGGGTCTTTGCGACCATGGTGGATGACGACTGCGCGTGTGATGTCCACGTAGCGGAATCCGATCGTCTGTCGGCGCTCGAGACAGATGAGTAGATCGACGGATGGGTTGGCGTTTGTGGTTGCGAGTTCCCAGATCTTGTACGTGAGACGGGTGTCGTAGTCGCGCTTGCGCTCGACTTCGTCTTCTGTGGACTTCGCGCGCGACGCGAGGGTGGTGTCGCTTTTGCGGTGCGCTGAGATCATCGGCGATTTGATCTCGGTTACAGTCTCTTCCTGGTGGAGGTGTGTGGGGATTGGTGGAATGGGCGGGACAATGGGGTTGTGAGCTTCTTTTGCGTTCTTGCGCTTGCGGCGCGAGGACTTGGGAAGACTGGCTGTGAGGCTTGCGCTGGTTGCGGTCATGAAGCTCGAATTGGCAACTTTGAGGAGGGAGGTGGGGAGGGCGCGGAGGATCTTTTGGGTATATGGGACTGCGTTTGTTGGGGCAGGGTCTTTTTGAGAACCGAGGGTTGAGAGTTGAGAGGGCGGGATCCAAGGAGCTAGAAGATGGATGCGACCACGGATATGCTGGGGGATGCGGAGAGCGGTTGCGAGAGCATAGATTGCCCCAGCGGAGTGGGCGAGGATAGAGAATTTGGTGACTCGCAAGTGGTTGCATACGATAGCGACATCATCTGGCCAGCTGAGAGGGGTGTTGGGTTCGTCTACTTGGTACGGGCCGCTCTCGCCAACGCCGGGGCGATCCAGTGTCACCAGACGGAGATTGAGTGTTCGAGCCAGTTCATCGTAGAAGGCCATGAGATAGCGAGTAAGACCCATGCCGACACAGCAGAGCACAACATGGCCCTTGGGGTCACCGACCTCGGAAAACGCAATGGTGCGGCCACTGGTCGGGTGGGTCACTTTCTGTGTCAATTTCGGAGAAAACATGTAGTCATCAACAGCAAGATCGATTGAATCTGCACTGGATGGTCGTTCGGTATTGAAAGACGGGCGACCAGACGTATGCGACACATGCGACAAGTGACCAGATGGGGTGCGACGGTGTTGATGTGGGGCAATTGGCTCGAGAGATCTTCTATATCGAGCCCTCTCGGAATCCGACCTCTCCACAGACATTTTCGACAACAATGGAGGCAAGTTGGTTGATTTGGAGGAGATCGGTGGACCTGGTCGAGATCCACGGCTCTTGCCTGTCATCACAGATGGGGAAGGCGCAGCCTCATTCAACGGCGGATGCTCACGTGCGGGTCCATCATGAATGGTAGCCTGGTTGACATCGTGACCTAGCACGCGCGACGCTTTCGAACCCTTTGGCTTGACCGGTTTCACGGGGGTCGTCTTGGTCGAGCTTTCGGGACTATTATCGAATTCCAATTCGGTCTTGATCTTCTGCTGTTGGTCTTTCAGCTGCTGGATTCGTTTCGTCACTTGCTCCGCATCGTTGCTCGTCCCAGGCAGCCCATTCGCCGCGGCAGATTCTTTGCTAGCTGTAGAAGGATATCTACTGTGGCGAGTAGATCTGTGCTTTTTCGGAGATTGGCTGTGTCGGTGTCGAAGAGACGAGTCCCTGGTGGGGATGATTCTCCCACTGCCGATCCCACCGGGGCTGCCGGCATCCGGGGTGTGGAGTGATTGAAAGTCGTGAACAGGTGGAGTTCTGGCTCTCTCCTCGAATGGATCTTCCTTGAGGTCCGTGGGACGCGGCTCCTCGTTTACTTCCGCCATTGAATGCAGAGAGCGCAAGCTCGCTCGGCTGCGCGGGATATTATGTCGCAACCCGTCGTTGTGGCTAATAGTCCTTCGTAGGCGCTCTATCTGCGGATCCTTCTCAGAGGAGAACTCGCGCGATGACGATTTCTTCAGCAACCCAAATTGGCCCTTCAAGCTCCGCGCGCGCCCCGAGCTATTCGATTTTATACTTGGGGCCAGCTGCAGCCGGGGACCGGGTTCTGTGCTGATTGTCCCAAACGATGAGGGTTCGGGGGCTATAGTAGACGCGAACGACTCCCTCGAGGCGGGGCGGGTTGAATCGGATCTGAATGGCTTGAATCTGGGAGATCGGGGAGATTTGGGAGACGGAGGCGCCCTGGCCATGCGAATGACAGGCGACGAGGCCGCATCATCGGGGTGCAAGAAGGGAGCGGGCGGTTCGGGCGTCTCCGTGGTTGGCTTGTAGGCACCGTAGCTCATCCCAACCCCATGTTGCTCGGATGGGGGGATGGAGTAGACTGGGGCGGTATGCGGTACTTCTGGCAGACCGGGGTCGGAATCGGTGTCGATCTTAGGGACGGTATCAAAGTGCGAGTTCAAGGGCACAGATATGGCGGAAAGCGAGGAAATCAGAGAGGAAATGACTTCGGGGGAAGTTGGGTCTCCGTTGCGCGAGGGCATTGATTTACGGCGGCGGCGGCGACTGAGCAGGGCGGATTCCGCTTGCACGGGGGCCGAGTTCTCGTTCAAACGCATGGCGTTCAATAGTCCCGAGGTCTAGGGGTGTCTCCCAAACACAAGAACAGGCGCAGGGCGCATGATCTACTGGCCAATGTTCCTACCCCTTACAGTCGATAACAGCAACGCGTAGAGCGGGCGTAGAATAGAGGTTTAAAGAAGGTCTGCGGCTGATAACCGGGATATAGCTAATATAGCGGACGGGAAGAAAAAGAAAGGAAGGAAAAGCAAAGAGAGATGTATGAAGGAAAGTAGACAGGTTCGATCGAGGGGCAGGGCCTGTTAATTTTCTCGCGATGGCGATCTTTAGCGTTCGTGACAAGACTCCACCGAATGGATCTTAATTTCCCACTTTTCCACTCACGTCCCGTTCCTGAGATCCATAGTGCATTGCATTCGCTGCGAGATCTAGCTTATGTGCGGTTAATTCGCTGTGGGTGCTACGCCATGTGTCTCTCTACAGGGACTGCTTATACTTGTCCCTATACTCCAGATGTCCGTACTATTAGCTATCTACCTCTAACACGGTCCCCACCATATCAAGGGATAGCTTGTTTTTGCTACCCTAATCTAGACCTGTCAGGGTTTCAGGTATTTGAGAGACTCCACGTGGATTTGGAACTTGTTCAAGTTCGACTCAAATCGACCCCTTTATGGGTTTTGTACATATGAGGATCGACAATCTCATATTCGAGATCGGAGGTATGATTCATACGTGGTGGAACATTGTCATTGTACATCTCGGAGGATTTTAAATCGATCAGGGCCAAGCTGGGGTGAATATTGGGGATTTTGGACTTTGCGGCGCGTAAGTGGTAGAAAATATATATGCACGCTAGGGTCCATACTATGTGTTTGAGCATGCAAATATACCAGCTTTACCTACAAACAGGTCGAACAGACACTAGTCACTCATTAATGGATATTTCAGGTAAAAAGAAAACCAAACGTCAATTTGAAAGTCTTGCGAAAACCCCAACCTCTATGTATCTCTCTTCAGGGCTATTGTTCTACTTCAACTTGGAAATACTCCTGAGGGACCGACAATAAACATCCCTGACCGCCCCGGCAGTATCCCGACCATTGTCATCCTAAACACCTGAGCAGTGCCAATCCATTAGGTAGTCAGGTCTATCGCTCTTTGATGGCCCTGGTTCTGATGCCCCTCGCCTGAATCCCCCACACCTAATATCCTCGAGACATGCGGTGACCGCCTCGCAAACTACCCATTGCCCGCAATGGAAGCCTACCCCGAAGACTACGTCAACCACAACCTGCCTTTAGTGCTACTCTCAGGACTAGAGGCAGGTGATGATGCTGAAGCAAGCTCCAGCTACCCTCTCCTAGCAGAAAGAGGAACTCACATCTTCTCGGATTTCCCCCCTCTGAGCGGAGGGGTCGCCGAGGAGCTGCGGAGCTTGCTCCTCCAAGAAGATGGAACCCAACTGCCATGGAAGTCCCGAGTCAACGTCAGCGGAAATACTGCGACAGCGAACATCGGCTATCGGATCAAGAGCTCTGGCCGGGTAGGTCCATCCCCCGCTGTTTCAATCCTGTCGGATCCACAGCATCACGGACAGCTTCCTAATGATCTACGGAACAGTCATGCAGACTTCCACCCCGCAAAGCGGACCCTCCCATACCTTCGCCTCCGAATAGTCCAGGCGAGAAAGACAGAGAAACTTCTGACTCGACCACGCACTATGTCCTACACTCCCCTATATCACCGTTGACCCCGGGATCCCCGACTTTCCCAGATGGCCTGCTGACCCCTCTGTGGGCGACCAAACACCAGGACCTGGTTCCTGCAGCGGTGCTCAATTTCTTCCCATTCTCACTGGACCCGAACATGAACTCCCTGCGAGACAATCAACTTAAAATCGAAATCAACAGCCTGAAACAGGAATGGCAGGCGTCCGGGTATAAGACGCGATTCGTGGTAGTTCTGATCTCCGAAGACGGAGAAGAAGGCGGATATGAAGGCGAGATCGATGATCGCATTGCTGGCATTCGACGAGCAACGAATCTCGACCCCAAGTCCATCTTTGTGATCCCGCCTGACGCGACGTCATCGGAATTGCAAGACTTCGTCAAATCGCTTTTCTCACTATTACAACCTTCGGTGGTTGAATACTATCGAGATCTCTCCAAACATGCCAGGCGCAAAAGGAACAGAGGCAGTATCCCTCCCCCAACTGCACCGCCAACCACGGGAACTTCACAGACGTTGTCATCCCAGGGGTGGAACGTCCGATATGAGTTCAAACTTGGGATATTCGCCGAGTTCCGCCAAGAAATGGACGCAGCATGCCGAAACTATGAGAGTGCATACGACACATTGTTCGGACATGAAGTCTTTGAGATCATTGCCGGGTGGAACCCACGCTTTAATGATGCACGTCTTCTAGCAGATGCGCTTGCGATTCGAATCATGCGCTGTCTTCTGTGGACTGGCCAGACGACCGCTGCAACACGGCTCTGGGCTGAGCACAGAATCCGGGTAAGGGACATTGTCAATCGCCGAGGCAAGGGCAGCAAGCACTACGGGTGGGAGGCATGGGAAGCAAGATGGTCAATGATCATGGCCCAACTCATTCGCCGCGCAGACATCCCATCGATTTCTAGCGAAACCTCACCCGAAGAGCCCATAGAGCTATTTGCGCCCCCGGAGAAGTCTATTCCCACTGGCGAGCGTGTCAAGCCTTGGGACCATATGCACCACGAGGGATACTGGCTGCATCGCTCAGCGAAACACACCATGATCCGAAGGGCGCTTGCTCTCGAGATCCCCGATGAAGACCGCATGCCTCCTAAGCAATCACCGGCGTCGCAGCTCGCCAACAAATCCCACCTATACGACACATACCTTGTCCCGGACACTTATGACGAAGCACCACAAGAAGGACGAACTGGCTTCGATCATTCTGCTTTGATACTGAGCTCCTTGAAGGCAGCGCTTTTGGAATTCGGAAAGCGTCATCAGACACGGAAAGTTGAGAGCTTGAGTCTTGAGGCGGCTGAGGAATACATGCGTGTCGGGGCGTGGTCAGAGGCCCACGCCCTACTCAAACCCCTGTGGCCGAAACTTAGCTGGCGTAAGTCCGGATGGTGGCATCTTATGGTCAACTTCGGATGGGCTCTTAGGGAATCCGCCTTCAGGGTGCAGGATAGTGAGACTGTTTTACGAGTGGATTGGGAGCTACTGAACAGGGGTAAGCGGTTGAAATGTGATCTTTTTTCCCTTCCCAGTTGCTAACATTTGGCAGCTTTCAAGCCGCGGCCTGGTTGGCATTATGATATTCATAGGAGTCTTGAGGGGTTGCCTTCTGAAAAGCCCAAGCCATCACTTGTCCTGCGTGCTGAGGATGTCATGACTAGTTGTAAGTTGGGATTTCCGACGTGCAAATTACTGTGCTAACATGCCACTTATCATCAGTGAACGCGTCTTTGGTTTTTGAGAAATCAAAGGGTAATGTTGGCGAACCACTTCAAGCCCAACTTGCCATTACTTCCTCTGCACAGGCAAATTCAGCGCCAATTCGCCTGTGCGAGGTCAAGCTGGTGTTTGAGGGATGTCTCAGACCAGTGAAACTTCAATCTGACCACAACAAGGAAGGTGACATTGCTACACCCTGTTGCATCTCGACCGTTCCCCTCCGTGAACCAAGCAGCCCAGTCGATGGCACGCTTACTTCCCCAACCGGGGCGCTCGCCACGTTGGTGGGAATAGCAGACCTGACTCTGGGGCCCTCCCAGACCAAGGTTTTCAACCTCACCTGTATTCCCCGAGAAGCTGGTGAAGCCCAGGTTGCCTCGATAACACTGCTTATCGAAGAAGAGCAATTTGGTCTTGGCTATGCAATTACAGATCCTGACCAGCGTGAAGCGTTCTGGTGGCAGCAGTCACAAAAGGGCCCTACTCGTAAAAGGATTGGAAAAGACCGTGACACTGGCAAGTGCAAGGTGATGCCTAAGCCTCCAAAAATCCGTCTTACGACCCCCAATCTGAAGGAAACATACTACAACAATGAGCGGGTGACGCTGCAGATTGGAATTCACAACGAAGAGGACGAAGCCGCTGAAGTGACGACAGAAATCAGACTCTTTGGTCCTGAGCCTACTGCCTCAATCCATTGGTTGGAGAGTGACAGCAACGAAAGCACCGACTCCGGTGCTAGCACGCCAACTGAGGGTCAATCGCACTACCTGAAGCGATCAGTGGGAGTGTTAGAGCGCTCTTCTGAAAAGATTCTAGAAATTGTCCTTGCTGACACTGAAGAGTCGACGGATTTCACGTTGGAGGTTTCCACCGTATATCACCTGGTGTCTGACACACAGACCCCAATCATGAAGAACATTGCCGTGGAAGTAGCCTTTGTCCGGCCGTTCGAAGCAAACTACGAATTCCTACCAGCTATCCACCCTCAGCCGTGGCCGAACTTCTTCGCCGTCGACGATGCTCTGCTCGACAGCTCCACGCCAGGCGGCCTATTCCAGAAATGGAACCTCAATTCCAAGGTTGTTTCATTCGCACTGGAGCCATTGATAATCGACAAGGTGTCGCTCGTCCTCCTCGAGGCGAACGGCGGTGCCATCTGCAACGTTGGCCCCGAAGAGCTTGTCAGCCCCGAAACAGCACTCCTTTCAACGGAAGAGCTACGCGAGTCGAACATCTGCATTGATGTCCAGAAAGCAGTGCTTGGAGACCGCCGTCCAACAGCACTCAGCTGCGTATTGGAAATCAAGTGGCACCGCCAGTCTGATTCCACCGAAAACACCACCACTTCTATTCTTGACATACCCCGCTTCGTCGTACCAATGGGTGAACCTCGTGTTCTTGCATCGGCAACCCCTTCAACAACCATGGCTGGTCTCATTCATATGGAGTATGTGATAGAGAACTCATCCACCCACTTCCTCACGTTCAACTTGGTCATGGAAGCCAGCGAGCATTTCGCTTTCAGTGGTCCCAAGACTACAGCCGTGCAGGTCATGCCGTTGAGTCGACACACTGTGCAGTATAACCTCTTTGCTGCGAAGCGCGGACTGTGGATACAGCCACAACTAGTGGTTATCGATACATACTTCAACAAGAACCTGCGCGTCCTCCCAACCGGTGATATGCGGTCCGATAAGAAGGGTCTTTTGGTCTGGGTTGACGCGGACGATTGATATTGCATGTAGATGAAAGCGAAATAAATATTTCTGGTTATTGTATAGCAAGTCACGTGTAGCGCTTATCATTACCTGCCAAATCCGGACTAGCGGCGATCTCGGCCTTCCGTCTTGCCGTCAGAGAGCTTCGTCTCCAAAGCAATTACAGCTTTCCTCTGTTGATTTTGCCAGTCTCGTTTTGTAACGGCAGAGAGTCACAGCGACACTACCGCCAGGCCATCGCTCGAATCTTCCGAGATCCACACTCTCGACCTCTCCTCCAACCCCTCCAACGCGCGGTGTTTCCCGACGGTTAAACCGAAATCATGGCGGCGCAAGCGGCGTTAATCGCCGATACAATTACCGGCATGAAGCGAGCTTTGCGCAGAGAGCGTGAGGGTATGTGACCACTCCTATGACGGGTTGATTTATTGTAAAAGTTCTATGTTGACGCTTTTACAGACAACGGCCCGGACGACCCGATTATGGCGCCGACGAACCGCGGTAACAAAATGCATGCCAATGCCAAGTTCGTGAGTGAGGGTGCCTTGGGATACATCAATGGCGAGAATTTCTACAAACAGGTAAGTTCCTGACGGCGTGAGAATTGGGTCAAAAATTGAAAGCTGACGGTTGTTGGTATTTAGAAAGTTGAGCATGCTGGGTACACACGGCATATTCTGCAGCAGAATCCTCCTCGCTATGACTCTGAGGGCGAGGAGCTGGATGAGGAGGATGAGGATTCCGAGGCTGATGTCGCGGCCGCGGAAGAGAACCCGTTTTCTGGGATTGCGCTTGAGAGTAAGAATGCCCATTCTCGATTCTATGGGCTTGGTTTACTGATTTACTTCTAGCTCTTTTATGTCCCCTGAAACATCCCTCCGAGCTTCCTACGCATCCGTCCATGTCCCAACCGTACACTTCGCAAGCCCTGGAGCAGATGACTCAAGCGGTTGATTTTAAGCTTCGCCAGGAGCGGGCTTTGCTTTGGCGCGCGAGGAATCTGCACAGGAACTTCCTTGGAGATGGTGGGTGGATGCCGTGTAATGCGATGGAAGGACCCGATGATCGCTGGATCTTCGAGCCCAGGATGATTAGCAATGACCCGAGTGTCTCCGCTGGTAACGGTCAACAAGGCCCCAGTGGACCAAGTACCCCCTCCGCTGCTGGGGCCAATGCCCCGCAGGGCATACTGCCGGAAGAATCTTCAGGAAAGAGCCAGGACGAGACACATCCGCTTCAGTCAACGAATGATGTGGAAATGGCCGAGGTGCCAGAGACAGAAGCTACAAAACCTGACCCGCAGCTAAAGTCAGAAGAGACCGATGCCGCAGTCAAGGACCTGCCACCTCACAACGACCCGCAAGAGAACGACCAAGCCAAGGCTGATAACGAAAACCACGATATGGACACTTCTAAAGACGGCGAGCCCGAAATCGACGGAGAAGACCAAGAAATGAATGACGATTCGTCCCCGGAGCCGCTTCGGCGGATGACGACACGCGCCCAGGCCAACGCTGGACCCGAGGGATCCCCCGTTTCCTCCGCAGACACAACCTCAACCCTGCCCACCCCACATCCCCTCTTCTTGGTTCCCGACAACGTTCGCCCTGACGCGAACTTCGGCTTACCGCCCGCCGAAGCGGAAGAGACGCGCCGACTACTCTGGTCATACATTCAGAAACAAGAAGAGACGGTGCGCGGATTTGAACATATGCTCGATTCGCTCATCAAAGCCGCTCGGATGAAATCCGATGTGCTGGAGTGGTGCAAAGCCGAAGGCCATGTCGGTGAGATGAGCGATGGAGAGGATTGGTATGACCGGGAGAAGTGGGGTCTTGCCGACGGGGAAGATCTGAAGAAGGGAACCGACGAAGATGAAGTCGAGACTGTCGATGAGAGTCGGACGCAGGCCAAGAGGGGGAGAGGCAGACGACAGTAAAGATACGTTTTAATTTATGTCAGCGTGGTGTTGAAGGTGCTTGGTCTATACCCTCCAGGGCTCTATACCCTCATAATACATGGATTTTCCGAGGTTTCACAGAGACGCCTTTTCCGGCATGGATTGCGGCTCAACCTCAATTTTGTGTCAGTTCCACTTTCACATCCACATTTTTGAGTAAATACTAGTGACCGTTTGAAACCGAGGCTGCATTATAATATATAAAGCCAAACACAGCCATGAATTATGAATCCCACCACGATCATGACCTCCAATCGCATCGACATCCAAATACCAACCTCCCAGGCCCCGCTCAGCAGCTGGCTCTACCCGAGCGCCTCGAAATCTAGATCAGCAATAATCCTCGCCCACGGCCTGGGCGGAACAAAAGAGCTCAAGCTATCCAGCTACGCGACCTCGTTCCAAAAAGCAGGCTATACATGCGTCGTCTTCGACTATCGCTGCAATGGCGAGACCGCAGGACAGCCACGCGGACTGGTAGATTGGAATATGCAGCAAGAGGATTGGAAATCGGCAATTGCCTACACACGACAACTGGAAGACGTTGATGGTGACTGCGTGGCACTGTTCGGAACATCCTTTAGCGGTGGACATGTCATTCAGCTCGCTGCAGAGGATCATCGCATCCGCGCTGTTATCTCTCAGTGTCCGTTTACGGATGGCGTGAGAAGTTCCATGTGTGTTGGGCTGAGGGCTTTGCCTGGGTTGGTATGGGCAGGAGTCAAGGATACACTATTTGGAGGCACGACAGTCAAGCTCGTTGGAGCTCCTGGTGATGGTGAGTCAGAGTTCTCTGCTCAAGGTTAGAGTGGCGCTGATGAGATTAGTTGCGTTGATGAATGCTCCCGATGTGCTGAAGACTTTCCCACCGCTTGTCCCGGATGGATATGCGTTTCAGGAGGATGTTCCTGCTCGCTTGGTTATGCGGCTTCCGTTTCTGAGACCGGGGAGGTATGCCTCGAAAGTGCAGTGCCCTATCTTATTTGGGGTTTGTGGGAGAGATACTGTTGCGCCGGCGGGTCCGACGCTTTCGTATGCGAAGTCTGCGTCGAAGGGCGTTATCAAGCTGTATGATGACGTGGGTCACTTTGAGGTTTACCATGGCGAGGCTTTTGAGAAAGCTATCGTACATTACATGGAGTTTTTGGAGGCAAATCTGCCAGTTGATACCTAGAAGGGTCAACAATCAAAGCATTGGAGCAGATTGATTGCTGTAGCAAACGGGTTCTTGGAAATAGGAAAAGCAAGATAGCCCCGCTGCCTTGCCTTCAAGACAAAGCCCTAATTTAACCCAAGTCTTAAGATGCGCCAGGGAACAGAGATCAGGCGAGATCAAGCAAATAGCCGTGCCGGGCATTATCATGAAAGTGGTATTACTTCAACATCTAGCGTTCACAGATACAGAATTTAGCAACAGACATTTCTCTTTTCGCCATTGAACAGGCGAACGACCCCAAAGTCTCGTGCGTATCCTCTGCAACAATTTGAAGCGAGTCAAGTTTACTGGTATAGTTGTACAACGGGTTTGGCGCGATGGGTTGGTTCGATTGTCTTTGTGGTCGCGTAGGGTAATCAAAGTGGGTCTTGCGAAAGGCAAGTGTTTATCGTTTACAGCTCCAGCATCGTTGAAGATCCCGATACGTCGGTGTGCTGGAAGCTTGTGGAGGAGCTCCACTTTTGGGCAGGCACCAAGGTGCCTTGAGTGACCCGGCTATATAGCCTCTCTTGGGTCATATGCGGAGTGTGGATGTTGAGTCTCAAACAACCCCGTTATAAGTGCTTCGCACTTATTGCTTCTTTGCGCGCTGGCGTTCACGCTTGGCGTAGATCTCAGCGGTGAAGGGGCTGGGGACGGTTAGCTGGATTCTTGTCTTGATCGGGTGCGAACTTACTCTTCCCAGCGGAGAGCGAACCAGTAGAGGACGAAGACCTGGGCAGTCAAGAGAATGCCGGCAACCTTGCCGTGGTACAAAGCAACACCGAGGAAGTTGAGAGTGCTGCCCCAGTACATGGGAGAGCCAGTCACGTTGAAGGGGAAGCCGGTGACAGGAGCGTCCATGAGAATACCGAAGTAGTCGCCGAGGTAGGTTCCGGTCACACCCAGGGCCCACATGCTGGAGAGAACCAAGACTGAACCGATAGAGAACAGGATTCCACCAACGACGGGCTGATAGACCGGGGCGTAGAAGGGCTGGTCTGCTAGGGCGAGCTGGTACACATGGTCACGGAAGATTCCGAGAGCGAAGATCGTGAATGCAAGAGCGTAGCAGCCATTGTAGGCGCCTCCGAAGATGCGGGTCAGGATGTGGCTACGGTACTCTGCGCGCGCAACAATACTAAATAACACCCAAGTTAGCTCTGGTAGATGCAGAGATTTCCGCGTCGACACTCACTTCCAGAAGATCGGGTTAAAAGCGATCGTCGCGGCAGACCCTGAGCTCAGTCAATCACATGCAAATTGTTGATTCGAAGAGAAGCTCAACTCACATAATAGAGGCTTGGAAGAGAAGTTCACGAAGTCAGTAAGAGAGGCCATCTTGCAAAATCCCAGGAGAAAAGTGTGAAAAGGAAGAAGAGAAGAGGGGAAGGTGCAGAAGCCCAGACACGTTGGGGGATCAACAGCTTAAGTAAACAAGTGACGTTTCGGTCACGGGATCGTGATTTCCGCAACTTGCGCGCTTGGAGCTTGGAGCTATTCATCTCTATCTTTTTGATTTTGATTTCCCTTGCCTTATTCGATATAGCCTTCTCGTCGCAACAACCGCTTCCACCAATCCGGACTACGCATCTGACCATATGCCGAGGTATTCGCTCCCAAGCGCTCGGGAGTGATCGGTATGAGCCGTGGAGCTCTAATAAGAGTGCGGGGAGAATGGCCCTTCGTCGTCGCGATCTAGCTTTAGCCGGCATCGGTCTGTTCATCGCTTGGGGTCTGCTTGTGCGCGAGCTGCCGATCCTTCGGTATTTAGGATATGCTGTGACGCTGGGCGCCGTGTTATCCTCTGCGGGTCTTCTGGGACTTGTCGCATTGACAATACGACCACGAGACGACGTGCAAAACACCAAAAATGTCTCCGTGGCTTTCATTAGACCTGAGAATTGGCGCAAGGAAGTGCTGAATGTGCGACGGAGTACTCGATATCGGGCACGGCCCCTCTATCCTGAGTCTTTTGTGGTGTCGGAGGGCATTGATGAGCTTTTATCCTTCATCATACGAGATTTCGTTTCCTCGTGGTATCATAACATCAGCCCAAGCCCAATCTTTGCAAATGAAATTGATCGGACGATCCGCGGTGCCCTCGAAAACCTACGCGACAGGTTAATCGCGGAGGACATGGTATCACTGGTGGTATCGCGAATAATCCCGATTGTGACCTCGCATCTGAAGGAATTCGACATAGCAGAACGGCTGGTCCGAGGGCGCAACTTGAACCGAAACGTGACCGAGTCCGGGGAGCTGGACTTGGCAATCGCGAAGAAGTACCGCGATGGCAGACTGCACCCTGCCGTTGGTTTGGGGGTGACCGACCAGAAAGCCGTCCAGCAAGAATATCTACGCAAGCTTGCGGTTGGGCTCTTGCCCCAGTTGTTTCCGGAGAGTGTGCTGAACAGTCGGATTGTTTCAGTCTTGATTCGTGAGATTATATCATGCGCCGTGCTTTTTCCAATAGTCAACGCATTGTCTGATCCAGATACGTGGAATCAATCGGTGGAAGCCTACGGCCGTACAGCTCTACAGGACAGGAAGACTGTGCGCAAGCTTCGTGCTGCACTGGACGAGCATGCATCACCTGCACCCAAGTCCAAACGCGGACATCCATTCCCGCGGCTATCGGTGACTGACTCAGAGCGTGCCTTTGAGCGATTTGTCAGAGCGATCAGGAAATGTAACAACCTATCTGACGCGCGCCGGTTCCGGGCACTGGTCTCCAGCCAATTGAAGCAGGAGAGCACCATTGAAGGCCAGGACCAAGTCTATTTGCGACGATTGGAAACAGGAAAAAGAGTTCTGGACCAAAAAGTGGCCAAACTCGCGAGGACTGGTGATGAATCCCATGTGCCTCCATCTTTAGATCTCCGGCCCGAGAGCATTGGACCTACACCACGAGAGACTTCTTTAGTCGAAGTGATGCACAGCGCTTCGGGGTTGTCGTATTTCATGGAGTTTATGGATCGTCAGAAACTGATGTCTCTTGTTCAATTCTGGATCGTGGTAGATGGGTTCCGCAATCCACTCGAGGATGACTTTGGCGATGAGGCAGCGTCTACTTCAATCACCTGGAAGCCAGCAGACAGGAACGACATCGCTCTTATCGGCGAGACCTATCTCTCCAAACCAGAGTTGAAAGTTTCTGATGAGTCTCGCCGGGCAGTCAAGACATTTTTGACCGCCGGCAAGCGTGCAACCTCGGAGCAATATCGCAAAGCACGAACAGTTGTTTTGAGCACTCAGTCTTCTATCCTGGAGCATCTACAGGAGAAGTACTACCCCAAGTTCAAAGAATCCGACCTCTACTGGAAGTACCTCGCGTCCGATGAAGCGTCCGCCAATATCCAAGCCTCCTCTCGTCAATCTTCTCCAATTTCAGCCACATTTGAACCCGCAGAGAGAAGGCCTCTTCCTCCTTTGCTATCACGCACATCCTCCCAGCCCGGACTTAGGTCCTCCAAAGATATTCGACGTGCTGCAGTATCGTCGAGTGATGTCAGATCCATGGGAAAACTCTTTGACGATGATGACCCCCCACGACGATCCATAGATTCAGAACGATCTGGTCTTTTTGACGATGAATACGACACAGATAACCTAGCTACGTCAACCCATAGCCTTGGGAAGACTTCCCAAAACGGGGAGAACGATATGAGTCAAAGCCAAGTCCTCGAAACGATGGAGGCCGCGCTCAACGACATAATCACCGGTGACCCCAAGAACGGGAAACCTGATGATATCAAAGGGGAACCTTCTGGACTGTTTGGACCCGAGCGGCCTCCTCTTGCACGTAACTTGTCCGAGGCTTCTCAGGCGGAGAACCGTGGCAACGAAAAGATGAAGAAAAGTCTCGCGTCACTTGGTCTTGTAGGTCAAGGATCCCGGCTCGGCGTGTTCGATGACGAATTATTTCCGGATCAGCAAAAGTTCATCGAAGATGAATATGAAGAGCCGGTAGGAGCCGAAGATAAAGACTCTGCAGATGAAGTGCACGAAGCTGCGCCCGGTGATCTTGGTCTGACGGAGGCAATTGAGGCTCTGTCGGTGGATATTGACAAGCTTGCAGCCCAGGACGCTGTTGTTCAGGCGCTGACACGAAAAGCCGAGCTCACGAATAACACGGCAGAACTGCGGATTCTGCGCAAGTCCAAAGCCAGCATTGAGCGTGAAATGCACCGCAAGGAGATGCAGCGGCAACAGTATATTCTTCAAGAAAGCGACAACAGTTTGTATGGGCGTTCCACCATCAGCCTCAAGTCTACTGTCGTTGGTAAAGAAGAAGACGATGGCCGCGAATTCGCAATGTGTAAGTAGCTCTCTCAAGGATCTCCCCCGACAAGGCTAATCAGATGTTCTTCAGATATTGTTGAGGTTCAAAGAAAGGCGGGCGAACAGATGCCTGCTGCATCTTGGGTTGTCGCGCGACGGTACAGCGAGTTCCACGATCTTCATCAGAAACTCCGCCAACGCTACCCCTCTGTCCGCCACTTGGAGTTTCCTCGCCGGCGAGTTGTCATGAAGTTGCAAAAGGAATTCCTCCACAAGCGTCGACTCGCCCTTGAAGCCTATTTGAGAAATCTTCTCTCTCTACCAGATGTTTGCCGCAGCCGCGATCTACGGGCATTTTTATCACAGCGCGCCATCCTTCCCCATAAAGAGAATGCCCGTGACAGTGAAGGCGAGTCAAAAGACTTGGTCACTCGAATTTATAACTCCGTCACAGACGGTATGGACGACTTCCTCGGCAACTTCGGCGTGTTGGACCAACTATCCACCGCAGGTCAAAATCTCATTTCCGCCGCAACCCAACAAGCCGGCACCATTCCAACTCCAGACTCCAGTCTCGCCACCGAAGACGCAGTAACGGCCGCTGAAGCCGAGGCAGAACTGAACGCCTTTGAAGACCGAGAGCTCGAGCCCTTCATCAAGCCCATCTGTGATTTGTTTCTGGAGGCATTTGAGCTCAATCGCGGAAACAACTGGCTGCGTGGCCGAGCTGTCGTCGTTGTCCTGCACCAGCTCTTGGGTGGGACGATAGAGCGAAAGGTGCGGGATGGTGTTCGCGGCCTCGTCCAAGACGACTCGCTGCTCAAGTACATCGCGCTTGGTCGCGATGTCATGTGGCCCGGTGGAGTCCTCCGCAAGGCGCCTGCTCGGTCGGCGGCCGATCGTCTCCACAGTCGGGCCGAGGCGACGGTGGTCTTGGCTACTCTCATTCCCGATTTGGCGGGTAATGTTGTTGGCAGGGCGAATGCCCAAGCTGCCGCTCGCCGCATCTTTGCGACGCTCAATAATCAGTATCTCAACACCCACCTCATATTTACCATCATCGATGAGATTTTCTTGGTCCTCTTCGGTATGCCTTCTGGTCGCGCTCGTTGAGCAAATGTGATACAGAGAAACACGTTAAAACGTTTATGATTCAATGGATTAAATTTCATTTCCTTTGTGTGTGGTGCATGATGTATGACGATAAGATCTCACTCTGCTTTCTCTTTGTACATACTCCATCTTATCTAGACACAGCCCACATAATTCCCCGAATATGACCAGTCCACCCTCAATCCTTGTCCATCAACCCCAGTCCATTGCCAAGCCCATCACGTGTACCAACAAAGCGCCCAATAAGCCCGACCTCAAAACCAACCTCCAATCCAAGAACATTCCATGACCGAATCCGCCCAATCCCAAGTCTTCTCGATCCCCGAGATCTTCGAACTGATCCTCCTCCAACTCGACAACCGCACCCTCCTCACAGTAGCCCAGCTCATATGCCACACGTGGACAACCTTCATCCAAGAGTCCGCCGCCATCCAATGGGCCCTGTGCTTCAAACCAGTCACAAACCCTCGCTCGCGAACATGGCAGAACCCACTTCTAGCAGAAGTCTTCCCATCAATCTTCAGCTCCAGCACCCCTGAAGTCAAAAGCAATATCAGCTTTACATTCAAAACATTCGATATGCTGCGCACGCCCGAGAAATGCGAGGCGTACATGAGGCCCGATGCAAGCTGGCGCTACATGCTAGTCCAGCAGCCTCCTCTGACCACCCTATCGCTGCTTCGCAGTAGTGCAGGACATGGAGGACAGCTTTTCTATCGTTACGAGACTTTAGTGAGACCCGGCATTCAAAATCAACCATGCAAGATATCTCATACTAACCAGCGATCAGAACAGTCCACTACTCGAAAGATACGGTCTCCGCATGGAAACGGTCTTCGAAGCCCTTGTCTTCAGCGAGATGTGGGAGCAATACGACTACCAGCAAGCAACGGAGATGATCTGGGGACCCCAGCAACTAACCGAGTGTGTACAGCAGGACTTGACCAGATACGGGATTGAGAATTTCGGACTCATGATTCTCACTACTGTTGGATGGTCGCGGCATGGGATGGTTGGAAGCTCGGCGGATGCAGAAGTCAAGTGTGTGAAGCGCATCAAGGATGAGTATCAGCGGTTAGGGCTGGAGTCGAATCATTCGCCACGGGCTTTTGTGAGGAGGGGGAGTTATGGATCGCTGTGGGATTGAATTCGCATGTCATGGCTCGTCCACGGGTGTGAGGTTATTTGTACAGAATTCGGGGTAGCCTTGAGCCGCTCCGGGTGGTGATGATTTGACTATCCCGAGTGCCTCATTGTGCGCTTGTGAACCTCGGGAACCCCTAGATAAGTCATAAATGGGACGCTTTGTCAAATTTATTGGTATCTCGAGACTATTGCTTGTTGCTTCGTGGGATCCCGTGGTCTGGCTTTTGAATTTCCACGGATTATGGGAAATAACCCAAAGTACTGCACTGGGATTGCCCACGAGTGTTTTCTAGGCTCTAAACGCAAGGGGAAGAAGAATTTCCAAAGCACGAGCCCCATGGGCTTGTTGAACGTACCCTTCTTTAGATGTTCTTTCGTCTAAAGGTTCACAGGGTTGGCTATGTACTTGACTAGGTGGCCTCAAGCCCCATCGCCGAGTGGAATAGAACCTTTGCCCATGATCTGGAGATTGAACCCCCAATTATCTCAAAGACTACGACGCTGTCGATATGTCAAACTACCGACTATTTTTCTACTTCGACTTGGCGTACCCACTGTGGCTTGGCCGGCCTGTTCTTGGCATCTTCAAGCGACGGTCACGCGACTCTACTCTACGATTCTGGCAGCTACAAAACACGCAGACCCCGGGGAATTAATTGATTCTCTCCACTGGGAATAACTAATAAGTGAGTGGTCGTCATCCTAGAAGATAAAATAGCTGAAAAGACCGAATGGGTAAAAATAAGTATCCCTCGCGCCGTCTTCATCTGGTTTCTACGAAACGCAACGCAGCCGAATGGGAGATCCTAAGAATATCACGCATATGGAGTCAATAGTCCTGAGCATTATCATAAAGGTCACCCCGCAAGGCGACAGCGATGGCAATGGCAAGTGCGCATCTATGCCTCGTCCTTGGCCTTCTTCTTGGACTTTTTGCTTGGGGGCGCTGGGGCACCTTGCTTTGTCTGGTGGACGACCAGGCGGGTCCAGCACTCATCCTTGTCCCATTCGAAGCCGGCCAGGTAGGGATTGTCGAGCTCGTCATCCGCCTGGCGGGGTCATGTTATTCATCGTGGTTTCTGACTGGGGAGGGCAACTGACCTTCTTCTTGAACTGCTTGTAGATGACGTCGAGTGCGTCCTTGATTGTGACGCCTTTGGAGTTGCGAGCGGTTACTTCGAGACCGAGGGGGAAGTGGAGGTTGATTTTCTTGACTGGGGGGTTGATGAGGAGCATCTTGAGGATGTCTTTGTCCTCGATGGTGTTTGGGGAGGTGTTGAGTTTCCTGTATTGGATGTGGATCAGTGGGGATTCTAAGAAAGAGCAGATGGTTCACGTACCACCCAGTCTTCTGGGTCTCGATGGGTAGAGTGATTTCGATCTTTTGTTTCTCTGCTGCTGTGAGTACGATGAGGGTGTAGTAATGAGTAGTACTGACCAAGGTCTTCCATGGACCAGACGCCCTCGGCCGTCGAAGAATTCCGCTTGGGCTTCTTGTCCTGCTTGAGGTCTTTCTCAATTGGCTTTTCATCCGATATGGACAAGCCAGCGACGGCAGAATCGACTTTGGTTAAAGGAACAGACATGTTGAGTGGATCTGATATGTTAGCAGAGATGGATGAAGATGGAAGAGAGGAAATACCGAAGAATGCGAAGATGGTCGAGAAGAGGGGAAAGGGAAGCAGGTGACTTTGTGAGAGGGGGTGTGGCAGTCATGGATGTCATGCTACTTTCCCTTTTGTCTGTACCGAGTACCGTATCATAGTATGCCGTACACACAACAACCCTCTCTCTCTACTTTCACATTTACCCCAATCTTCCTTTTACATATTCTCACTCTCTTTCTTTATTTTCTAAATCTACTTCAATATTCCATGATTGCTACTCCTGTTAGATATCCCCGGCAGTGTCGGAAGTCACCACTGACATCAACATCACGGCGGAGCCAATCTTAGCGCTGCACCCCGCATTTTGGTCTCCACTCTCGGATCGGCAGACCTTATTCTTAGTACAATGGACTGTTCTCTCTTGACTGCCTGTGAAATGCTAGGGTAGTAACAGGCTCCCAGAATAACAGTAGCACCAAAATAGTCTAGAATTACCTATATCGTCACTCATGTTAATATCCATCAATACAATATAGTATTGTTTATCTAGTTAATATTGATTCATCACACCACAACTGACCACCAACATACCACCCAACCTACATTCTTGGCATTTCTTTATTGGATTCTCACATTAGGCTGATACTTGCATAATCAATGCTACTATTCTACATCCCGTGTTGCTTTCTTTCGTATCGCAATATTGCGCCAAACTCAATCCTTCTGGACCGGACGACTGTGCCGATCACCTCATTCTCATTTGTCACGCGATCTGCCTGCACGTTGGCAATTTGACGTAGCCTCTGATTGGTCTTGTTCGTTGATAACTATCCTGTCGCAGGTAATATACCCTGTTCGAGCAGCGCCGTCTAATACGACAGGGAAAGAATGAGTAAGGAGAATTTTTTTTATGTTGACTGAAGGGACAATGTCTTATGCCCCCTCCAAGGATTGCCGTAAAGAAACTTGGGACGCTAGATAAGATGCTTTGTTCGGGAATTAGGTAGTACCACGTGATATGTATTCAAAGAACCTTGGAGTTGCCAACCTGGATCGCAGTCCATCGTATTGTCAATCATTACCTCCAACATTGGGACACTTGGGAGATAATGAGGCTGTGAGACATGGTCCTCGAAACGAGCGACACCGGGGCATGTCAACGTTTCGAAGCAACTCATGTCTCGGGCCGTCGGCTTTGACTCGAGCTCACAGTGCAGAGGTTGAGCAGTTGAGATGAAGTAGAAAACTAGTATTCCCTCCTACGAAGTGCAGTTCCATGAATTTTACGGTCGGTTGCTGATGAATATCTCGCAAATCTCGAGCATCTGCACGAGTCAGAGACTCAACCAGTCAGATCGTGTCGGGATGCGCTCTTCGGGCGGAAAAGTGCACTCCGACAAGGCTGCCTATGCCAGGGTGAGCTCCACAAAAAGAGTGATCTGAAGAAGCTGTGACCAGTAAGATTTTATGAAGGCAGCCTTTTCCTTTAGTTCGGCGAAAACAAGGGACAGAGTGGACAGTGAGTGGCAGGCTGAAATTGCGATGTTGATACCTGATATGCATGAAGGCGGTGAGTGATGTTTTTTGCCGGCGCATCGTTTCTCTCGAGAGCTTCAATTATCGTCACTCGACTCACTTTCACGTTCTTTTCCCCATTGAGCTCGGGCTTCCTTCCCTGCTACATGCCACTTCAGCTGTGATAAATTTTTGCCCTACTTGTATCAACTGCCTCATTCTTGATCGCCACACGCGCGCCCTTCCCAGATGTCACTTTTCGGCTCCGCCGCGGCCGCGCCTGCGGCAGCTGCGACCAACACCACCGGCGACATCTCCAAGGATGTGGCTCTGAACCAGCCTCCTGAGGATGGCATCACCGACCTCAGCTTTTCCCCCGCCAGCGATCATCTCGCCGTCGCCTCGTGGGATAAGAAAGTCCGCATTTACGAAATCAACGACCAGGGACAGAGTGAAGGAAAGGCGCTCTTCGAGCACGAAGCTCCCGTTCTGAGCTGCTGCTGGTCTCCGGTAAGTTTGAGTCACCCTCCAACCCCGCTGTCGCGTCGGGTCCGGATGCTGACGTCGATTTTTCAATACAGGATGGATCCAAGGTCGTGGGTGCCGGTGCCGATAAGGCAGCCCGCATGCTGGATCTCGGAGCCGGTGGCACCACTGCCGTCCAGGTCGCCGCGCACGACGCGCCCATTAAGAGTTGCCACATGATTAACAATCCCTCACAAGGCGGATCGCCATTGCTGATCACCGGATCGTGGGACAAGACCGTGAAGTACTGGGATATCCGCCAACAGACACCAATCGCAAGCTTGGAGTGCCAGGAGCGCATTTACTCCATGGATGTCAAGGACAAGCTCCTCGTCGTCGGTACCGCAGATCGCTACATCAACATCATCAACCTGGACCAGCCGACCAAGTTCTACAAGACCATGCAATCCCCCCTCAAGTGGCAGACGCGGGTAGTCAGCTGCTTTGCCGATGCCTCCGGATTCGCCGTCGGCTCTGTCGAAGGCCGTTGCGCCATTCAATATGTCGAGGAGAAGGACTCCGCCTCCAACTTCTCCTTCAAGTGCCACCGCGAGACACCCACCGGCCAACGTGACGTCTGCAACATCTTCTCCGTCAACTCCATCACCTTCCACCCCATCCACGGAACTTTCAGCACAGCCGGCAGCGACGGCACCTTCCACTTCTGGGACAAGGACGCCAAGCACCGTCTCAAGGGATACCCTGCCGTTGGAGGCCCCATCACCACCAGTGCCTTCAACCGCACCGGAAACATCTTCGCGTACTCCGTCAGCTACGACTGGAGCAAGGGATACTCGGCCAATACC
Organism: Penicillium sp. MA 6036; assembly: GCA_003138045.1. Taxonomy (NCBI): domain Eukaryota; kingdom Fungi; phylum Ascomycota; class Eurotiomycetes; order Eurotiales; family Aspergillaceae; genus Penicillium; species Penicillium sp. MA 6036. The sequence goes on from QAGG01000106.1 coordinate 81,323, forward strand.
CAGCAGACTACCAACAAGGTCATGCTGCACCCCATTGGACCGGAGGAGACGAAGCCCCGGCCCAACACGCGGAAGCGCTGATCTAGCCTTGTTATTTGTTTTTTTCTTATTTGGATGGGGCTTGCTTGAAGTTTAACCCATCGCTACAACGAGCATGTAATGAAAATTTTTATCATATCGGCGTGTATTGATTAAAGAGTGCAAATGGGATTTTTTCTAGCCTAGCTGTATTCTCTGTCGTCCTCCGGCACGCATGCCTCTTTAGTACGAGTACTCGAGAGCATCTTACATTTTGCGTATGTAGAACTAAGCTTGGAAACGCCATAGCTTAGCCAAAGCCTCCAGAGCTGTTTTTTGAAATTCGCAGCTCTCTTACTAAAGTCCCTGTTTGACATTTGACCTCGGATTTCGCATTCCGTACTACGCTAGTTCCGAGTTTTCATCTACATTATTCCTCTAACGGTACGCTCCATGGGACTTGTATCCAATTGTTCTTCGTTCAAGCTAGTCTGTGGACGAAATATTCTTGCTGTGTCTCACAATGCAGCTGTCAACTGCCGCCCAAGTACCCATAGATATTTCGCAAACCGGACACTTGGTAGGCCATCTTTTATTCGAGTCTTGTCCGTCCCTTTGAATCCCCCCATGGCGTGAACTAACGTGTGCGTCCAGATGACTCCTTCTACTAAATGTTTTCCCACAAGTTGTGTATAGACATCTCCACTTCCTGCTCACACAATGCTTTCTCTTGACATGTCCTAGCAACATACTAGCACGGGTAAATGGTCCTTGAGTACAGAGTGGACATTTGAAGGTCGGTTGTTGGGAAATGCGTTGGTCGGTAGCAACGTCTTTTGTTTCAATGAACGGCCAGCCAACTGCAGGGCCGATCTGTGGTAGAGTAGCAGTGCCATTGCCATTGCCTCCCGCATAATCAGAGCTCCAGTTGGAGAATAATCCATCAATATGGGAATCTTGTTGTGAAAGAGCGCCTTTTTCGCTCAGGAGTTGAATGATATGATGATGGCCCTGATCTAGGGCATATGAAACAGCTGTATTTCCTTGACTATCCCTTCGGTTGATATCAATGCAATTCTCGCTGAGCTCATCAGAAGCTATGGTTCTATCGATAGAGTGATCGAGTAGAATTCGAACTATCTCAATTGAGCCGTTGTAACAAGCCCATTGGAAAGGGGTCCTGCTGTAATTGCTTTTAGGTTCCGGGTGTGCGCCTCTATTGAGAAGAAGTTCGACGGTCTCATGGTGTCCTCGGTAAGATGCCTCTGTCAAAGGAACTTTGCTCCCAATGTCTTCGGGGTTTGGGTTGACATGGTAGTCTAAAAATAGTTCCACAACCTCAGCATGACCGTTCAAAGCGGCTAAAGAAATTGGTGTATGACCATCTTCGTCATGCTGAAGTGGCGCAACTCCATGATCGAGAAGCATTTTCACAGTTGAAACATGGCCATTGAGAGCAGCCCATGTGAGTGGATCTCGGTTCCAAGTGTCTTTATTGTACGAAGCCTCAAACTTGCTGATGAGAAACTGCAATATTTTCTCCAATCCGAACCACGCAGCTAGGTGGAATGCCTTGAATCCGAACGGAACCATCAAGCAGTAATCTCCGAAGATATAGTCATCTTTCAGGGCAAACAGAGCTTGAACGCTCGCATCTAGCGCGAAGTCATATTTTAGAAACCACAACAAGAGGTCGTTGATGGTTGAGTGCACTCGAGCATGGTGGCCCCAATTCTGGGCGGCGTAAGAGTAGAGCGGGTATTGACTCAGCCGGGTTTCGAATGTCACGTCATCCAGGCACATGCCCTGACGGAATGAGTGGTATGAAAGATAAGTAAGGCAGGTTGCTGTGATTGTCTGGTCTGCCTCCGGAAAGAATAAACTTTGATGTCTTGTGAAGTACTCTTGCATCGTATAATGAGCCAGTTGAACTACCTCCTTTCTCCCATCGGACCCAACTGTGATTAGCCCTGCACACGATGCGATTATTTCCTCGAGAACATACAGATCTTCGTCGTTCAGATCCGTTTGTCCCAACTCTATCGTTATCGTTAGAGCGGTACGTAGCTCCAACGAAGTGAGGGGTCTTTTTGCGCAGATGACCCATGACAATGTGTCTTTAGCCAATCGTTGGCGACGGGGGTCTTGGTTGTTGATGCGTTCTATAACGTCTCGGTAGGCATCGTCGACAGCAACGTCTCCTTGGTCAATTTGATTTGATCTAGTCATCAACCTCTCCAGTTCAAAATTTATCTCCTTGGCACTGGGAGCCGAAATCAATGAATCCAAGTAGAGTCGTGCTAGAAGAAACCTACATATGCGTTAGAAAATGAGATCAAATTCCAAAGTTGAAAATGAGGTCGAAACTCACATTCCCTTCACAGAGTCTGAGATGGCAAGCAGAGCCTTCTCCTGCAGAGCTGGTCTTCTGGTCAAGGCACAGTCTTCACATTCTTCTAAACGAGCCTTGAGATAGATCATAACATCGTCTTTTGTGGCACGTATCTCGAGGAAAGGTTTCCCTTGAAATCTCGCTTCAATCGCTGGAACAGACCTTGAGGTTGACAGCAAGTTCAAGTTTCCAAATGCTTGAGTCTCAGATATTTTATTCAGAATACGAGATATTCCAGCTGGCTTGCATTCATCGAGTGCATCGATGATGATGAAAACTTGCTTTGAAACCGTTTGGACAACATTTTTGAAAACTTTGGAAAGATCATCGAATGAACGCCTGGATCCATTGCTTCTGTGCTTTTCATACAACAACTTAACTGTTGACGGAAGTAGTGGAAGTCTGCGAATCAGTTGTCGAATTATGCTTGCCAATATGTTGTCTGGGGACTTTCGAGGGTCGTCATAGTAGCGAAAACTGCAGAAAACGTAGGCAATTCCAACACTAGAATTGCTTCCATGGCAACCGTCCAACTCGTCTATCGCAATAGATGCCATGTTGGTCTTTCCTGCTCCAGGAATTCCAGGACAGAATAACGTTTGCCCCGGATACTGGATCCAAGTCTGAAATTCGGTTGAGTCAATAAACCACCGCCCAGTCCCTGGCTGGTAGGCTGGCTTGCCCCGATCAGCTTCAAAGCTCTCTGATGACAGCCAGTCAAGATATTTCTGGTGCTGCTCCTCGTTTTTGTAGTTGACAAGCTCTTGAACTTGGTCTTGGGTGATGCGAACATTGATAGCAGTGAGAGACTCAATGACGCTGCAAACTCGATCCCGGAGCTCTCGGACGTCTTCTGGGTCCAATTTGAGTCGTTTCCAAACATGTTTGATGCTGGAACTCTGGCCTACTTCTTTGTACTTGCCAATCACAGCCCAGATTTCTTGAATCAGACATTTGCAATCATCTGATATTCATTCAAGTTTGTCTTTCTGTGCTGCGTTTGGTATATACGTCTCAACATCCTGTATTATAATTGAGAGTCTCCTCACTCTACGAGTCTCCCAGTCAGTATGGTAATGCGAACGCCTGAATTTGACCAGAGGCCTTACTCGTCGTTGAGATATTGGAATTGAGCGGGCGCACCATTGAAAACTCTTCGAATATGATGAATATCCTTGATTATTCCGAGGAAATCCCCGATGCTGAAGCCAAAACTCATGTTTGTCGTTTCATTTGAAAAAGATGGAGATTAAACCAAAGGGCTAGTGTGGCACACCGGCGTGGGTTTTGATGTCGGGCGGAGTTGGCACAGAGTTGGGGCTGTGTTGGGCTGTGCCAGCTGTCCTGCTTGTTTGCCTGATGGCCTTTTTTGCTTTTTGGGGATATTTCCACGCACCATCAAATCCAGCAATCAGCCAGAGACCTCGTCGGGTTTGAGATCGTACAAACCGTTAATAAAGATCGCCGAAGCTTATTATACTTACTGAGACAAGCAGAGAGTCTCGGAAGAGCCCCTGAGAGAGGGGGTGATGACATACAAATTCGTATACGAAGTAGCGCCCAAGGGGTCAATGGCGCGCGAGATGTTCTTGTTCGGCACCTGGCTGTGCCAAGGGCTAGTTTGGTGTGGTGTCAGCTTTCGATCCTGTTTACTTTTGTTCTGTACATTTTTGATCGAGAAGTTAAGGATGTACGATGATTCATTGTGTTGTGGGACGAAGAGAGGAAGGAGGAGGGAGAGAAGCTCTCGAAATCTACGACTGTCAAACTGCATTGAGGCCTGGAATCTCAGGCATTTACATGCTCCGATATCTTTGGAAGATGGATTGCGAACTGAACATATTAATTAGATCGTCATTTGTTTTCATCAACTTGTCTTAGCTTCATAGGTATAAGTGTTTTATAAAGACAGGAATTATTAGTAGCTCTGAAGGCGGTGTTCTGCTCAAAATTACACCGAATCATTCTTTTCTTTTAGTGCCAAGCCTCCATGATCCTCAGATGCTCGAAGCTGAACAACCAATTTTCCAGCCCTTTTCTCCATAACGCTTGCGACCATGGCATCCTCTTTGTCAGCATCGTGCAACCCATGATAAAGAAAGGCTAGCACAGACGACTTCCACAAGCTCCTTCCACTCCTTTGTTTTCAATAATGACCATCGCAATGAAAATAGTCCCGCAGACCACTAGTATGGTCGGAAGGATGAGCCAGGGCCACTGGGCCTCCACAAATACCTCGGTAACATAGACTTTGCCATACACATCCGAGCCATTGATGCGCAATGCTTCTTTGTTCGTATATTTGGCAACGTTTGACATGATTTTGTCAAGACCAAGAGAGCCAATATGAATAGTGTTGGGATCACCATATGGACCGACTTTGGAGCTGCCAGCATAGCTTTGAATCATAGAGCCCACAAACACGTCCTCGTGAAGTTTTATCTCGTATGAGATACCACAGAACGCAAATTCAACTGGGCTTAGCTGGACATATGTCTCGTTGATGGGATCCCCGATTGCTATGTCTGGCGGGCCAGATGTCGGTCTCCAGCAGAGCGTCTGATTCAAGGCGACAAAGTCATCATAAGTCTTTCCCCAAAATAATCGGCCGTGATCGAGGACTGAGGTAATTATATCTGGCTTACCATTTTCAACAGACACTTCAAAATCAAGAAGACAAATCTCAAGGCTACACTCCGTAACCTTGTCAACTTTGATCCCGCCAATGAGATCCGAGTGGAGTTAGTATTCATTGTGACCTATCTCAGCATATGCGATGACCATCAGAGGATCGCCTGGCCAAGTAAATGGTTGATTCTTAGTCGGAGGATGTTTCACATAGATATCTCTCTCATAAGCGGAAAAAACATGCCAAGAGATTCCGCTCGTGTCGTAAGCTGACCATGGGGGGTGTTGATGCGATCGTAAACGTTTGGTTGAATTCAGTTGAATTTCCTTGTGGGGGCTTAAGGCGACATGTCACAGATACATATAGAAGTGTTTGTTCGCCCGTCGAGGAGAGAGAAGAATTCCCAGTGTTTTCGCACCTGAGGTCCATGGAGTTCGTGATATCAAAGCACTGGCTACATATTCCAGTGGATCGGAACTTTTGCCAAGTGCAGTTTCCCGATGGACAACTAGGGTTCAGCATGTTTTCCTCAGACCAAAGTCCAATGGAGTAAACAGAGTCGTAGTTGATTGCAGGGGTAAAGTAGTCCAATCTCTTTGTTGTTGCAACACTTTTGTCACCGTGCATATCAGTTGACCGCGTGGGATAGCTAATGATCTGTTGGATGAAAGGATCAAAAGCAAGCAGCAGTATAATAACTACTGCCCCAAAAGAAGCGAGGGATCGTCTCGTTTTCTGGAACAAGGTCGCAATTGAGCCGAGGGGCCCTCGACTGGTGCTATCAAGGGTCTGTATGTCGACAAGTTTTTGGGGCTTTGCGTAGAACCAACCCCATTTGAGTTGACCCATAGCCTCTCCTATCACGAAGATCAAGGATGATTTGCAGCCTGTTGCCAACACAGAGATAATGGCGTTCAAGGATAGGCCATGGTAAAGTTCCGGTCGGCTTTTTTGATCATAGGCAATGAGAATGCCACAGATTCCAATGAAACAGGCAATGCTGAATAAATAGTGTTGCAGCTATTTCGAGGAACCATGTGTCAAGACAAAGGGACCTCCAGCTCCAATCCTTCGTTTTGATGCCTTTTCTCAGACTGGTATACTGGGATTTCATCGGTGGTTGGGCAAAAAAAAAACACAATATTCTCTAGAGACGTTTATCGAAGGTATGGTTTGGTTTAGGATTAACAGAGGGGGCGATGAAAGTTTGATGAGAATAAAGAGACGATCCAGCACGGGATTCGAGGCTGAGTTCACCCAGGTGCTATCTCAGGGTCCTCCAAGTGTTAACCTGCATGACGCTAACACGAACTGTACTGGTCAACCTACTGTAGTACGGAGTGGACGGGAGGCGGGCGTGAGGCAAACACAGTTGGTGAGCGGTCACAGCCAATAGGATGGTGGGCGGCCCATGCGGCAATCGCGCAATATTCAAACACATATGCCCAACCCGTCCATAGCACAATCGGTTGCATTCTTGATCGCGACCCAGAAATGACATTGGTTAACCATTATTACTATTTTTTATTTGGATTTTTGACTGAAGTGCGAATATGAAAAGAATATCAATGGAGCAAAAAAAGAAAATCGGCCCGAGCCCGGGATTGAACCGGGGACCTCGCGCAATTATGCTTTGGGTGAACCCTAAGCGCGAATCATACTGAAAAGTTGTTAGATCGTGAAATTTGAATGTTGAGATGAAAGGATCTCTTACCCACTAGACCACCCGGGCGATGGATGAAAGTCGGCAAAAGTTTTGGTTACATGTTCCTTTACCCGTTTCAGCAGTTCAGTCACCGGAAGAAATAAACAGAAATATATGGTAAAGTATGGTAATATCGTAGGGGACAGGGAGGCTGTCTACCCTAAGCCTGACTGCAAACCAAAATCCCCTTCATTATCCGTCCATCTTGATAATTAGAACATCGGGGGTTTTTCAAACCTCTTTCTGTTTTCAGAATAGGATAGTAGATCCCATTGAAACAGCACCCAAAAAGATCAAACCTCCAAGTGAAGGTAAAATAGTGACTCCACCACTGAACGGCAAAGAACTGGTCGGTGAGGCCGTGGTGGCCAATGAAGCAGTGGGCTTTCCACCACTGCTGGGAAATGAGGTTCCTGTGGCCGTGGTGTTTGTTCCATCCAACACGGCACTGATCTGAGCCCATAACTTGCAGACAGAGAAGTCAATCTCTCCGGGCGTACTCGAATTACCAAAGACCATTCCTGGGGTCTTCGAGCCTGTTGATGTGATCTTGAATTGCGGCCATTGAATAGCCTCGGTTGACGGTTTGCCATTCTTCGCCATCGCGGTCCACAAGCTGATCATCTCATTGCTTAATTTTCGCTCAGCTTGCGAGCTACTACAGGTGTAGTTCTCCGCAGTGTAGTTGAAATCCAAGTTGCTGAAGACAAATGGGAGTTCGGCAGTATGAGCGGCGCCAAGGAATGACAGATCCCCTGCGATGGGAACAAGGGTATCCAGCCATGAACAAGAAGCATTGTGAGTGAATTCATAGGCCCACGCCAGATGACCATTGCGCGCAGTACTGAGTGCACTCTGGTATGTCGGACATTTGAAATGTGCGTCTGTGAGAACCTGGGCAATAGCCTTGAAGACACCGGATCCTGCTGTCATTCCGAGCTTCTTGGCTTCGGATTCAAACCTAGATAGAGGATAAAGTTTCTCGAGAATTGTAGCAGCATAGCCCCAGTCTCCTCGGAGGAAATACTTGTAATCGGCCGCCGTGAGGTTTGCAATGAGAGCCGGCGACTGATACTTCCCGATGGTGGCCAAAGCGCCCTCCTGTTGGTCTTGAAAGTTTCACATGTTAGCTTTGACTGTGTTTCTCGACAGAATAAAAGGGAGGACTCACTGAAGCCGAAGACAGTCGGGACTTGTGCACCGCGGTGGAGAGGATTCTCTTTGACGACTGTGCCATCAACAATTGGCCAGAATTCAGGAGACTGGCTACTGGAACTACCAATTACAGCAAGTCCCCCGATACCTGAATTCATATACGAATCGGAATAGAATGCCTTCTGAAGCTCGGCTGATGACTTCGACAAGAGACATGATTTCTAAAGCGAGTTTAGCCTGGTACTAAAGCAGCGGGATGTCATCCACTTACATCCTTACTACCGCATTGAAGCTGCTTCGCAAACGACAAACCGAGCTTTTGAGCAATCGATTTGTTTGTCAGTTGAGGCAGAGCAATCGATTCAATGATAGCGCTCTTGAACAGAGATGGTGCCTCGGCAAGAGTAGCAAGAGTGTACACATCTGTGGCACCAGCTGATTGACCGAAAGCGAGAACCTTTTTCTGCATTGCAAAATTAACGTTAGTCCAGAATTCCGGGGATAAAGTTGAATGTGAAATCACGTACAGGGTCGCCGCCAAAGGCAGATATGCTTTTCTGAACCCATTCGAACCCAAGAATAAGATCTTGAATTCCTTGATTACCATGATATCCGGCACCATCCAATGCCAAGAAGCCGAGAGGCCCCAGTCGGTAGTTCAGTGACACCACAATCGTGTCTTTCTCGGCCAGGTTACAACCATCATACAGAGGATACTCAATGCCGCCTTCTGTATCAGATCCGCCAAAGACAAAAACTTTGACAGGAAGTTTGGAGTCTCTAGTCGCGGTAGATGGAGCCCAAATGTCCAAGTAGAGGCTAAAGAAGAACAAATGCGTTAACAACAATCGAGGGTTTTCAGCTCACAGGTGCAACTTGCCAGTCTTCGGATTTTGATCCAGATGGTACAGTTTGATCTCCAAATTGAATGCAGGATGAAGCCGGCACAGTTGCCTCAAGTACTCCGTTGGAGTATTTTTTGCTGTAGGCCTTGGGTGGTTCAAATCGCAAGTCTCCGACGGGAGGCTCGGCAAACGGAACGCCCTTGTAATAGACCGCACCTTGTCCACTACTGCACTTTCCACCCTTGATAGTGCCAAGATCAGTGATAACCGAGGGCGACGCTAGAGCTGTGGCTACAACAGCCGACAGAGAAGTTGGAAGAAGCAACTTCATCTTCGCTAATGTTTGAAGATTCGAATTATGATGAAGACAGGAAATTTGTCGAGCTCGTACTCTGTCCTTTTATAAGAGAAAGTCCAGGTACCGCGAAGCCTCAGCCCTTCATATCAAGCTGAGGCTTATACGAGTGTAGACTATATCCGCCTTTCAGCCCCTAAGTTTTATTGAGATCAGGGCACTGTTCTTATTGGCTGTGCATCGTATTTACCAAATGGGAACTAGCGTTCACAGCCCTTTTTTGTGACTTTAAAATAGATTAGGTATAGATCGAAATTTCAAAATGCATAATGTAACTCATAAATGGATGTAATTGGTCGTGGCTGAGAAAAGGGCAGCCCTGGAGTGCATAAGTGGATCTTGAGTTCGGCCTGCTAGCGTAGAAGAATAAAACTATATTCGGCTTAGTGTTAGCCCCCTAAGCCTACACTAACAAATTACACGCTTCTCTCTTATGGCTCTTTGTTTAGCCCATTGCTGAGCTCCCAGCGAGAGCGTACTTGTTGCAGAGTGCCAAAAGCGTAGAAAATTGAAACTGTATTCGTCTTAGTCTTGGCCCCAAAACATTTTGGCTGGTTACTCCAGAGCCGAATCCAACCTTGGAATGACACTCCATTCTTTTCATTCAGCTGAGGCTGTGAGTGCAGTATTAGCACCATTTAGATGATTCTCATTCTTTCTATAGAGCACTCACCCTTCTTAACCCTGGTCGCGCGAACATAACGCGGCTCTCACCCTAAACTCACCCGGGGGACACCCACCCAACTATTCCCTGCACATAAGCCCATTACTCGAAATAGCCAATTCCCGGTGCGCCTAAAACCTTAAAATAGTACAAATATTCCTCTTAGGATAAACAAAGGTGGTATTAGTAGGGCTTCCCGATAACAAAGCCGTCGATACCGAATCTACTAAAAACGAACTTGGCCTAACTCCCCAATTCATTCGCGCAGAATTATGTTGCAATAAAAAAAGAGGTACCTTCACAGACGTCTACTTTTCAAAATAGGTTAATGTAGCGTTAGTAGAGCACTATGGGTAAATAGGTCGATTCGGCGAAGCAGAAGATGTAGAAATACTAGTATGAAGGATACTAGGGTAGGAGGTCTCCAGGAAGCCCGGTTCAAGAACGGAGTATCTGGAGGAGAAATAACTTCACTCTTTGAATTAGGCGCGTTGCCCATACTAAAACCTCCAAAACACTAGCTGATTACATAGTCGAGGCCTTCCCAGGTGCCGCGGATTTCGAATGAGGCAGGCAGGTAGAGAGGTCCACGGGTGACCACAGTGATGTGTTATTTCATAAACGTACGGCAGGATGTGTGTAGTGTATTCATTTAGGGGATTGTTGCACCGTAGCGTAACTGTAATGGCAATTTGAACTCCTCTCGCAGAATTGTCAAAAGCGATGGCACGGGCACACTTGCGCCAATAATAGCCACGCGCACTTTTGATATGGCATTTAGATATTCCTGTCTCCGCGGATGCGCCTCGATGTTACTTTTGTAATACCGCGCTAGCTGTTCATACCATCCACAGCCTGATATAATGTATGTCAGTCCATGCACTCGAATCCGCTCCCATATCTCTTCTGGTGTAGCCATGGGGTCCATGACCTCCGAGCGGGATGCAGTGAGGACTGCTGTCATGAGTGGCATGGAATCCCCCATCCAGCTAGCAGGCCGAGCAACCAGAATAGCCTCATCGTCTGGAGCCTGGGGCCTTCTCGCAAGCCCGGCACACCATGCCCTGCTATGAATCGCCCCTTTCTGGCTTCCGGTGGTGCCGGAAGTGAACATGACAATGCCAGGGCGTGACTCCGGGATCAAAATAACTTTGTTCGTTCCAAGCCCGCTGATAGTCCACAGTGACGAAGGATAGTCATTCATGGGCTCAATCGAAAGCACATTGATGCGGGGCAAAGAATTGACCGCGGCAAAAGCCCGGGCTTCTTTGGCTTGATTGGAGCATTTCTTGCTTGTCAAGATGCACTTGACAGGCGATCTTCGCTGAATATGGGAGACAAAGTCGGAATTTAGGGCCAGTGCTAGGAAAATTGCGTGAGTGGCATTTCTTTCAGATGCTCTTATCAGGTCATTGGGACTCACGCAGAGGAACAACCAATCCTCCCAGTGCCAGAATCGCCAACGCAGCAACTGAAAACTCATAGTTTGCGGTCGAGAAAACACACACCGGCAGTGCATCTTTCAAAACTCCATGAGCATCCAGGTGGTCGCGAACCTCTTCCCTCAATCGGTGGCGCAAATGAATGATATCTGCAACAAACCGAGCAAAGGTTGGTTTATCTACCGCATCAGGGTCATGAAAAGCAACACGTGTGCTAACTTCGCGGGCTCGTGATAGAAAGTTTGTGAAGATATCATCATGAGGGAAAGCACCATCCTCAGCCAGAAGGGATGCAATTCGAGACTCCGCCGAAGTGGGTTGCGCAATCAATCCCTTTTTTTCTGGTGCAAGTTATGCCTGTCTCGTGACTGAATCTAAAATGTACAAGTGAGATTAGGTCTGAAAGAAGAAAACAAAGGCTCCGAGATTACGGACTTTGAGATCTTTATGGCGTCCCACATATTGTATGTACTGCAGGTGTACAGCCAGGAATGGCTACCTTGTCGCTGATCATTATATCGTGGCTCAATGATTGTAGAAAATATTTTGAGGAAAAGTATTGAATGGCCAGGTTTGGGGGGCCGACCCCAGGGGCAATGTATGATGTACGTCGCTGGTGGATTGTGCGGGCAGGGCAAGGCTGTACAATGCACATCGTTAGTGGAGCGTGCGACTAGGTACGGAAGTACTCCGTACGGGTACTCGATGTTGATGGTTTTAATTTCAGCGCATGCAAGGACGCGTAATGATAACTTACAGTACGCAGAATTTGTGTGCTGTACCTCCAGTAAAAGCCAAGTGGGTCTATGAAAAAGTGAGACAACATT
>QAGG01000107.1:0-90840 GCA_003138045.1 Penicillium sp. MA 6036
CGTCCCGCGTTAATATAAAATGGCTGTCAATGATTGGGCGTCAAAACTCCACCAACTCCACCACGCAAATTTGAACGGACAGTCCGGCATGTGGAGATTCTTCTGACCTTTCAGAGCCGTTGAAACAGAGCAGTTTGGCGCTGCAGTGGTTTAAAGGTTGGGGTACGAGGCACATCCTAATATATCCCCTCGGGCTAGTCTCATGATCTGGTGGCTAGACACTGCCCAGGTGGGTGTGCTTGTTTACCCCTGGGCCCTCGCTTTGCATTCGGAGATTTCTTGGCGGCATTGGTCCGCCTGGTCAACATTATGATTCAGCCCTCATCCGCTCGAATTGGTATCTCTTGGATACTGTTACACCCATTCAATTATGAACTGGTCTACCGCACAATCTCCGACAGTTTCAGAGGGAAAATGGGCTCGGGTACTCTGGTAGTTCGATATGTACCATCAATATTGAGGCCATCGCCACCCTTTCATCCGCCTCCAATGCTGTCTCCGCTTCACCACGCTGATTATACCGGTTATCTAGTATCGCTCGAATCTTTTGTGAGCGTGGCTTTATTTGTACGGTTTTCGAGTTTCTTCGGCACTTCTTGAATACACTAATGAGCTTTGCTCTACAGCAATGAAACACCTACGCCATGTCTTCCCCATCTTGGCCCTATACTCGCAAACGGTGATATGTACGAGTCCACGACAAATGACTTGGTCGACCAAGTCCTTCGGACCAGATGGTCCCTGGCAAGCCGTCAACGTCATCGTGGGAAGCAATTCTTCTGATCTCATGCAACCAACATCGGAAGTTGCACTATACCCTGGCGGAAGTTGGGAAAGTAAAATCTTACTTTCATCTCTGTGCGACAACAAAACTCTGTCTTCGATTTGCTACGCAGAGCAAGCCGGACTTTTTGATAGCGACAATTCTGTGACTCTGGATGATACCTCGATCCAATTACCTCCCTACGGAACCTGGGATGATCTGGAATGGGGATATACCAATGCTGTGCCGGTCTACGCCAGAGCCAGACGGGCGACAGATTGGATCAACATTCAAGGCACTCCGGTTCCCGAAGTCGACATGATTCTCATACGTGCTGGGTGGCAAACATACCCAAGCGGCCAGGCTTATCCGCTGGAAGTTGGTACACTTTCCCTTGGAAGTCCGGAGATAAACCAGACGTTTGGCAACATGATCAAAATCAACACGACTTTTATCAACAGTTATCTGTATGACCAAGGAGGTATTAATACCATCCCGTCATATTCATACGGAATGCACATTGGCTCCGCGTCGCTAGGGATTCCGGGATCACTTCACCTTGGCGGATACGACCAGAGCAGAGTCATCGGAGAGGTTTCTTCTCAATCGTTCAATAGCGGAAGCTTTCCAATCCAGCTTTTTGATATCAACCTCGGAGTCGCTGAGGGGGGATCTCCCTGGGGTTATTCCAACAAATCAGGGCTCCTGGAACAAGGTAATTCGTCCTTGGCATCTGGCCTGACAGTCATTATGGACCCGACAAATCCATACATCTATCTCCCTCAAAGTGCATGCGACACCATAGCTGCCGAGCTACCAGTTAAATACCAACCTGAATATGGTCTTTATTTTTGGGACACGTCCGACCCCCAGTATGAGAGAATTGTGACATCTCCGAGCTATTTGGGCTTCAGATTCAGCAAGGACAGTTTGAACAATGCAGATATCACCATCAAAGTACCCTTCGCTCTCCTCAATCTCACATTGGAAGCGCCGCTTGTCGAGACGCCGACGCAATACTTCCCTTGCATGGCCACCAACAGCACACCTGTATTAGGTCGGGCCTTTCTCCAAGCCGCCTTTATCGGTGTCAACTGGCTACATTCTGGTAAATGGTACTTAGCTCAAGCCCCGGGACCAGACGCATCTTTCATCGTCAACACTGCTACGATGGACGAGAATAATCCCTCTGTAACAGGCTCAGCTAGCAGTTGGGAAGATTCTTGGAAAAAGAAATGGGTTGCTTTGCCAAAGGCGTCGAGTGATACGACAAATGGAACCGGTACATCCAGCGATAACAACGGCAAACCCACACCCGGTACAGAACTTTCCACCGGGGCGAGGGTGGAAATCATTGTCGGTAGCGCCGTTGGTGGTGCATTGGTGCTTGCAATGATTTGTGCATTCTGCATTCGTCGCCGGCGCAGGAAACTTGACTCGCCATCAAACGAGGATCTGAACAAGATCGCGAATGATAGCTGGACAAACACACACGGAAGTGAGCTGGTGGAAACTCCTGTTAGTGAGTGGAAACAATTGAACGAACTGGCCCCCGATCGAGAGAGATACGAGATTGGTTCGGAGCGAGGTCCATACTATGAGCTGGGCCCAGAAAATAAACCTTTGGTGGAGTTGGGCCACAAGAGAGACTCCCAGTCTCAGTTTGGACCCTTTGAGCTTCCTGAAAAAAGTTCAATGGTTAAGTCTCAATGGACCTAGGGCGAATCTCGGGATCCGCGGGGTCGATAATTGTAAACGTATATAAACCTACCCAAATAAGATGTATATTTAAGAGAAGTTAATTGATGTTACTTGGTACAAGAAAAGGTGAGGTCGATTCAATATCCTTCTGCGATTTTTTTATGGTAGTGTTCGAAGATTCAAAGTGAATATCCAGGCTAGGACTGCAAAATTGTCCGTCAAATCCTCAAAACTCAAAGTAACCCCCTAGCACTTGTTATTTCTCAAGAAATTGCTCCAGAAAGTGTTTGTTCTTCTCCCAGTACTCCTCCTTCTCAGTCAAATCGAGATAGTCACCCAGAAGAGTGTGCGGGTCGAGGTAGAATCCCAAAGAGTAGAAATCGAGGAAAATCTGTTAGCTTTTGGATTCAAAGGCCTGTCTCCACAGTGGTATTTCGTTCCAGAAGGCCTCTCGGAGATCACCGCTCGCTGATGGTGATAACTCGAAAGTCGGCTCGATAAGAGTCGGGATTGCAATTAGTGGTGGAGCATGGTCGACGAATTCCCAATCGATCACCAGCTTCAAATTTGGTGTTCGGGATTTGGAAAAGATCATGTTTTGTAGGCCAAGGCCCGTATGTACCAGTGCCAGCTTGACATTCTCGACCTCCACGGGGATGTGGTTGAGCGATGTTTCAGCGCATTGGATAATTCGGCCAAGATACTCATCAAGACTCTTGTCCTCCGACTCATCATTTGCCCGTTTCTCTTGAAGCTTATCGATACGGTGTCTGATCCATGCTTGGAGGTAAGATGTCACCGAAGGAAACGGACCGCCCAGTCCATATCGTCTCTCTGGGCCCACCGTAACGGTACCCTCGGGGGATACGATTGCTTCTCCGATGACATTTCCAGCCCCGGGTACAGGTAAACCCCACAGAGCCGCGAATGCCCGCGCCATCTGCTTGACAACCCTTATCTTTCCCTCCAAGGGAAGGGGATCAAGTATAGAAAAGGTCTCGCTACATACCCTATGAGATCCCACATTGCCAGGTACATACTGAGAGATCTGGACCCCGAAAACGGGCTTGGGCGGCGTCGGGGTTGGGAACAGGTAAGGGACTGGGAGACCTTTGGGAGCCTTCTCACGAATGTATTTAATGAGGTGGTACATGCTGTCGACGTTGCTGTGATAACGCAGTTGGACGATACATTGACCGAGCTTTGTTTCGTTCATTCTGTGTGCCTCTACTGCGTATGTGATGCCGAATGATCCGTTGTGGATTGCCTATTACTGAATCAGTTCACCACAACCAGACTCTCGGAGGATGTTGGCCATTTCATCTATGTCCAAGGAAATCGGCGCTGTGAATAGCAGGGCTCCGTCTTCTTTGGAAAAGGAGATCAGATATCGATCTATATTGGGATCGGGCCCAATAATTGCGAAGAGTACCACCATGAAAAGGACAGATACAGCATCCTCGCGAACCAAGCGGGTATTGAAAGCCCTTTCCTGTAGAGGACAGAGATGACCATCACGAACAAAGATCCCCACGCGCTGGGATATTTCTTCTGTACTGAGACAAGCCATGTTGATTTCACGTGATATCAGTGAGGATATTTTGAATGAGGTCCCTCTGAGAGTTTCGGGACAGTGGTGCCCTCTCTCGAAGCCGCGAATGTTGTGAATATGATAGGCCAGCTAGTGGAGGGGAGCAAGTCCAAGCTTAGAGTGACAATGAGATGTGAAAAATCGGGAAGCTGACTGTGAGAAAGTAGAATTGTAGAAATGATGGTTCTTAGCAGAAGGGATCTCTGGTGCATTATATGCCACAAATGGGGCGTGCAAACGAGAAGCGTTGCACAAAGCGGCAATTGCTTGCTCAACAAGATGCTTGACACGCCCGGCACATTCTCTCAATTCAAAAAAAGGGACTGACGACCATTTGTTTGTTTCATGTGAACCCAAACAAGTATGAATTGTAGCAGGATGAAAAGAGTGATCATGTTAGGTGTTCTACAAATATTGGTAATAGCCCTGAAGACGGAGAAGGAGAGAGAGGGAAAAAGACAAGGTCTCGAGCCACGCTATCTAGAATGCGGGGAGCCTTATCAAACAGGCAGCCTATAGGGCTTCCGACAGTTATTTTTGGAAGAATCGGATTTTTATACGGAGTTTAGCGTTTTCCGATGGAATGACTCACAACAACAAAACCAGCCTCAGAATTGCCCAAAACATCCCATTTCATGCTTCAGGCATGTCGATGAACTGAACGAATCTCATCAAATTTTATCAAGATGGCCACAAGCACGATGGCGACTGTTTCAAAATTTCACTTTACGATTCCCGAGGCCTCAAACGAGCGCCTCAAGCTCGTCGCATTTGACCCCAACAAGCATTGCGACACGTTCTATCGCCTGTCCTCATCTCACCCTGAGATATACGCACATATGCCCATGGTACCGCCGAGCTCGGCAGCGGAGCTCAAATCCTGGTTCCACAGCGACTCAACAACTCACATTTTATCATTCGCCAATCTTCAATCATTTGCTTTTGCCATCATAGACAAGACTCGACCACCCTCGGCTGAAGACCCCGAAGGTGAGCTAGCCGGAACAGTTAGCTTTATTCGCACGTCTCCGGTGGATCTGTGCACCGAGATCGGGTTCATTGTTATTCTGCCGCCATACCAACGAAGCCATGTGGCGACCAACGCGGTTGGACTTGCTCTCCAGATGGCTTTCAAATCACCCGAGGACAGTGGAATTGGGCTGAGACGAGTCCACTGGATGGCGAGTACAACGAACCGGGCAAGTGCTCGGCTTGCGGAGCGAATGGGATTTGAAAACGTTGGAATGATTCCCTGGCATATGCGCTTTGTGAAAGGGAAGCTGAATGGAAAGGTTGGAAATGGTAGAGTACCACCGCCTGGAAGTGATCCTGAAGATCTGTGGAGGGATACGCTCAGCTTTAGCTTGGCCTGGGATCGATGGGAGGGGAAGGCGAAAGACTCGGTTAGAATTGCAATGGCGAGGTAATATTGAAGGTTTGATTGCACACAATATCCAATCCGAAGTACAAAGACCAAAATGAAACAGATAGCGACTTCTTTGTTCGTAATAACAATTGTATGATATTGAGGTGCTGCCAAAACGCCCTTTCCCACTCGGTAACTCGATCAAAAGATTTATTTCTTTGGAATACCCATTATGTCAATCTCGGTAACTTCAAGGGGCAATTTATGCTTGTGGAACTTGCGAAGAGGGACCTTCATCCGGAACAGCTGGTCAATCTCCTCGAACGACCTCCCTTGACATTCTGGCACGCAGACATAAACAAAAGCGATTGATGCAACTGCAAAACTGCCGTAAATGAATCCAACCTTGGACTGGAGGTTTGCATAACCGGCGTCCATAAGGTATGGCAAACTGAAGGAAACAGCGAAGCTATAAGTCTGTTAGCGCCACGCCTAAGCCGACGATTACAAAATTAACTTACAATGTAAGGACATTCATAACGGAGGCAATTCGCTGGGAGTTATCACGCAAGCGGAGTGTTGGGATCTCGGTCGTCACAACATATGTCAATGCAGCCCACCCAATGTTGAAGCCCACTGTGAAGAATGACAGCATTGCTACAACTGCCGATTTCTGAGAATAGGATGGTGTGTGCACCCCGAGCCCTCCCATGGTAAGAAGGGCGGCGGATTGCACCACGGCACCTATCAAAAGCAGAGGTCTAAGAGCGTCAATGACCTGGATTTATTTTATCTGGGGTTGAATCGTTTTCTCACCTCCTGCCGACCCGGTCGTTCAGATATAGACAGACCAAGATGACACTAAGTCCAATAAAACCGTTTATCACGTTGAAGTTGAAGCTGTTGATTGTATGCAATGACTTGACATAGAGTGTGCCGTATTGCGACGCGAAGGCCTGGCCTGTGGCCTGCTGGAAAAAGTTCAAGCCGATGACGATCGCTGTGCGCTTTCTGTTCGATGACGAAAATAGTTCCTTGAAATTACCCTGCTCAGGTTCATTCTCCAAGCCGATTTGAATTGATTCGAATTCTTGATCGATCTCATCTGCGGTGAAAGCTCCTTCTCGTAATTTTTGTAGGTTGATGCGGGCATCATGCGTGTTGCCTTGAATCAGAAGCCACCGCGGCGACTGCGTGATATTAGAATCATAATAATGGTAAAGGAAATTTGCGAAGTTCAAACTCTTACCTCAGGAATGAACCATATAAGAGATGATATAATGGTCGGAATGATAAAGAAGAGTCCTAGCGGTATCCTCCAGGCACGGTCATCTTGTATTTTGCTGGTTCCATTGCACACCCAGCCAATGACCATACCACCAAACTAGGAAAAGGCGTTAGCAGGGGGAAAATGCCTTTGACAAATGGTTGCCTCCATGGGATTGACGCTGATACTCACTACAATGGTCAACTGATATGTGCCCACCATGAAGCCACGGATTTGGGTTGGGGCGATCTCAGACTGGAACACTGGAACCACAGACAGCTCCATTCCAATGTATACATCTGAATGTGTGAGCAAATCTTGCGTTGAGAATTTCGGGCAGACGTACAGTTCAGAATCCTTGCAGCGAGTATCTGGTCGTTGGAGTGAGAGGTGGCTGTGATCGTAGCAGTAGCCAGAGCATATATACTCATGACAAACATGCACCAGCGGCGACCAAATCGTGAGCTTATGATACTGCCGATTATAACACCTGATTCCCAGTCAGAGATCAAACCATGAAGTGCGCCGGATTACTCGCAACATACCACAGGCGAATGTGAGATACGGGAGTCCGTTAAAGTATGATTTCCATTGAGTATCCAGTGACCATGTCTGGGTCTTGTTATCATAGACACCAAATCTTCTGGAAAAAGCATCCATAGCCTGCGTCTGAGCAAATCCCTGGTTGTCAAAAGCATAGTTGAAACTTGACAGGGCGATCAAACTGCACGAAAGCGCGAGCTTTCGATTGAAATACTTCGTCACGTCATGGAAGCCCATTATATCAGCTTTGAAATGGGTAGGGGAGCTCTCAAGGGCTGAAAAGTGGTAGAAAGGCGTTGAACAAAAATTAGAGTACCGACGATACCTATTCGATAGATAACCTCAGCCCTTAAGAAGCAGTAAAGCGATAAAAAAAGGGCCTGGCCAGAGTTGTCGAATATCGGAAGACATATTCGCAATATTCACTCTGATGCATGTAATTGATGCCAAAAAGAGGCATGTTTGTCGAGTTCTGGGTATAGGAGCAGGTTGGTCGTACTGCGCTCCCATAGCCGGTGATGGGAGGTTAACCGTCGCTACTAAAAAGGTCGCCATTCCGGTGACCGAGCACGCAATTTATGGAGACGCAATTTATGGAGAAGTAACGGCCCGGTCCCTGAGAAACCATCCCATTAACCGTTGCCGCTCTCCGCTAGCCGGTATCTTCAACTTCAAACACAAGTTACCACATATCGAAGCATGGAGCCAATGTGCCCTGTTCCAAGTACCGAGGCCCACTTGACGCAAAGTGGAACCCAACGTCAACGCATCAAGCAGGCTTGCAAACCGTGTCATTTGCTCAAGGCAAAGTGTTCTGGCACATTTCCAACATGTGATCGATGTGGCAAGAAAGGAATCATATGCGAATATGCATTGCCAAAACCGGCGCCAAAAACGCGAAAGAGGCGGAGACCATTCCCCTCAGATGAAACTCAACAGCACAAAACATTACCGTCTCCTCTGCCATCACCCAGAAACGAAGTTCAGCGACCTCTTCTCGAGCACTTGGGCTCAGAAACAGTTCAAAATACAATCAATGATCCCCACAAGGAATCGTCACGCGATGAAAGGGGTTGCGACCCGAGTCGTGAGCTTGGCTTAGAGAAAATCATTGTCCGACTTTACATCGACGCCTACTTCGAACACATATCGCCGCTTTTTGAGAATGGATTCATCCACCGTGCGATATTCCTACGCGCCTGGACGAGTGGAAAGGTGGACCCAGCTTTGCTGAAAGCAGTTTGCAGTGCGTCGGCGGAATTCGTACCCTCAGAATCAACCACCTCCATAGGAAGAGAAAATTGGCGCTCTGAAGCTGAAACATACATCTGGTCGAACATTGGGCGACCTTCCATGACAGTACTTCAAGTTCTGGTGCTGGTGATTTCCCAAAACTTTGCCTTGTCTCGCTTTCCAACTTTACAGCCGCTTCTCGGAATCGCCGCGAAAATGGCTTTCTTGCTTCGACTGAATCATGAGAACAACAAGATGTCAAATACAGGTCGAGAAATCCGTCGTCGCGTCATGTGGTCCATTTTCATCTTGGAGAGGCGGCTTGCGGGCGGGCAGTCAGACTTGATATCATGCCGTCAAGACATGATGCATATCCAACTTCCCTCGAATGAGAGAGATTTTGAGCTCGGGATCCTCACCGAAACGGGTACTTTAGTGCCCAAAGATATCGACGAATCGTCAAGCATGGGGATCAGAGCCTATTTTTGCAGGCTCTCAAATATTCGACATGAGATTCTCCAGTAAGTAAATCCCCGAGGATGGGGTTTTCAAACGCTGACTTCTCTCAGATACACAAGAAGAGTAATCTCAGAAGGTGCCAAGGCAGATGACTCTCGCAATGAGCTGCTTCGGCTGGAAGGTGATTTAGTGGATTTGGGGAACTCACTGCCTGAATCAATGCAGCTCAATCAGCGCAATATGGACTTCCGCGCGTATTCTCCACATATGCGGCGATACATTATGCTGCATACCACATGGCACCAGTGCCACTGCGACTTATACAGATTCGTGGTGCCTGGGCTTCGGGATTCCCTATCCGAAGAAGCCTTCGAGAAGACTTCAGCCGTGTATAAAACCTATTGCCAATCACAAGCTGTCAAACATGCGAAAGCCCTTGTTGGTCTGTTTCAGATGGCGCAGAAAATTGGCGACGGAACACCGCAAGACCCTGGCATCAAGATTTCTGTTTATCAGTGCACGAGGATCCTAATTCGGGCCTTTGATCTCGGACTTCTTGGGTCGCTTTCTATGGGGCTCGACATCTTATCGCAGCTTAGGGACGCCGCAAAGATAATGCTACCTCTCATCGCCGTGAACAAGTCTACGGACCAATTGGTGAGTCGTAACACTACCGCGTTCTCCGTTCGCCAGAACATGTACTGATATCCAACTCGCAGTATAATCACATCCAGAAAATGATTTATGTGACAATTCAAAGAGCTTCACACTCTGATATGATCATGCAAGCCCTGGAGACCGAGCAGAGCCATGATACCAATGTACTCGATATTCTAGCGCGCATTCGTCAAAGCGATATTGAAAAGGGAGAGGAAGTCCTTCAGGACTCTGCTTCAAGCCCCCCTGTGACCACACATCTCGACCGTGATACAACATCAGAGACAGCGGCAAACTATAGTAGCACGGACACTACCTTAGGGAGCTCTGGGAGAGAGTACGGATTTGTGGAGCCTTCCTGGTATACTGGATTCGAGACTGAAGATTTCTTTGGCTCACTTGGTAACGCATTCGAGGGATTCGAAGGTCCGTTCGTTGACTTCGAATTTCAGGATGTTGATCAATTGTATAGTGAGCAATAATTAAAGACATGAGGGTACATCAAGTTTCTCCGATCCGCTTTCGGTATTGCTCCTGTGGGCTTTCGAGGTTGACCGGCGGGAATCGAGCATCCTTTTGAAAAGGAAGGAAATCTGATGTCTCCATCATCCAGCGGAACATCACCCCTTGCATTTCCTGAATGACATGTTCATGACGTGGATCTGCAGCTAAATTGTGAAGCTCTCCAATATCGGTCTTCCTGTTATAAAGCTCGGGCGGTTCGTACAATCGATAGACATAGGTCCATTCCTTGCTTCTCATCGAAACCGCTTTGCCGACAAGTTCGGTTTCTTGGTGCTGCAGGATAGACTTGATATCATATGGATACGGAGCCTGTTCGAGGAGCGGCTCTTCCGATTTGAGGAATCCACCTTCGGTATATGCGTACTGTTTTGGGTGTTTGCTGCTACCCAGTATTGTTGGCAGTAGCGAAATGCCGTTGTGTGGGAAAAGTTCTGGGACTTTGCACAGCTCGAAAATGGTTGGCAGCAGGTCGACCATTTCACAAATTTCGTCATTGGTTTTCCCCATCGGTAGCCCAGCTCCTCCTATGATCAAAGGCTCACGGGCAAGAACCTCGGACACGCCGCTGGGCCATTTCTCGATCATCCCGTGATCTCCAAGGTACTCGCCATGGTCAGTGTAGAAAGCAGTCACTGTATTGGATGCCAGTTGTGTGTTTTCCAATGCTGTCATGACCTGACCAAACTGGGTATCGAGACGAGAAATCATGCCGTAATATGTCGCTGTTATTTCAGCCCAGATTTCATCCGTCGCGCGTTCCGTGCCATAACGCTTGCGGTTTTCCGCAAAATAGCGTGGCTCATAGCCTGATTTGTCCTCTGGCTTGGACGGCACTGGCATCTTCTTGCGATCATACATGGAGAAGTAGGGCTCTTCAACCTGGAACGGGCAGTGCGGGAATATCAAGGGGAGATAGAGCACCCATGGGCCTTTGGGTGGATTCTCTAACCATTTGATCGCGGACCGCACAGCAGCCTCATCATAATCAACTGTTTTGTCCTGACTTCGGAGTCCTTTGTAGAACAAACGATCCCAAATATCTTCCGATGGCTCTTGTGCTCCTCCCTTGCCAAATTTAGGCATCCATTCTGGAGGAACCAGGAAACCATATTCCGTGACACTGAGCTCTGTGACTGTCGGAGCAAATGTGTCGCCCGGGCGCTAAGCATGCAACATGATAGCCGCTTTCCTTCAAGGAACGAAACATGTTGGGTTCCCATGGCTTGATAAGATTTTCTAAGCTTCGATGCCCTGAAACATGTGGGTATTGCCCAGTATACAAAGAGCATCGGCTCTGGGAGCAGACAGTGGCTTGCAAATAGCAGTTGGTGAACTTAGTCCCCCGAGCCGCGAAGGCATCAATGTTGGGTGTGCGAACGTGATCGTTTCCAAAACAGCCAACTGAATCATACCGAAGCTGGTCTGGCATAAAAATCAGCAGATTGGGGCGCGATTCTGGTGCTTGAGTTGCAACATCGCCGTCGAGAGTGGGTGATGCCATGTCGTCAAATCGCATCAACCACACCACCAAATGAAAAGAAGAAAGTTGTTAAGAGAAAAAGGTGAACTGAACCAATTTCCGAGTTGGCTGAGGTTTTGTTTTTTTTAAAAAAATTCAGATCAAAAGATGATGGGTGAGAAGGCGACAGCCGGCTCTTGTTGTGCAAGCTTGACACGCTCCTAGGCCAGACACGTGGTTCTCCGTGGAAAGTCGGGGCGCGAGACGGGACCGTTAACAGGTCAGATTGACTTGAATCTCGTCATTGATGATTGATTTTCTCCAACTCCAGAACGGGCCTCCTTAGAGTAGCCGGGCGCGAAATAGCCGTTGACGGGCCGTCGCACGGGCGGGTGGATATTACCCGACCGGTAATTTGGGGGCTAGCCCGGACGCTAGATCCCTGTCAACGTGTAAATCGAAGAGAAACGCCCCATTATGAGCGAAATTCATTGCAATTTTCACATCACAAAGCACCACCTCTTGAATAGAACCAAGCCTTGGTTTCATCGATACCGATTTTGGTGACGAGGAGCATTTTTCCAAACAAGTCCACATCATCCGGTTTCGCGTTTTGCAGAACTCCTGAGAAGTCCGCGTTGTAGATGATAAAGTGCGGGTTCTCTGTCCAAGCGACCGCGAAATCAAAGGCACTTTGTGCATTCCACAAATGCGCAGATTGATACCAAGCATGCTCGAGTCCAAGTTTTCCGTCGCAGGTGGAAAGAGGCTTGCCGTGTAGGAAGTGCTGGATTTTCACAAAATAGAACACCATCATTACCGTGCGTCGCGCCGATTCTTGGAATACCCAAGAGTCCCAGAAGCCCATGACTGGCTCCATGGCGATGGGTAGCATGTCATACGACTGGGACGGGTGCGGAATATGAATGTCATTGAACAGTGAGAGAACCGATGTCTCTAATAGATCCAACAATAAATCGGACGATGGTTGTGTCTGAATGCCACCATCAAACAAGCGCATTATAAGATACAAGATAAGTGCGTGGATTCGTGCCAATAGCTCCAAGGGTGTCACAGGTGGGGCTGCGGCGAGAAGTTCGTTTATGCGGGCATCAAATATCGACATGAGAACGGGTGAGTTAATCTCATTTCTCGCCATGTAAAGGGAACAACAGGCGAATGCATCTTGGACGAGGTCAGTCCAATTACGAATTGTTATAGGAATTCTGGTGGGAGTATCGAACCTTGCATATCTTTGGGCATTCCGCCCTTATAGAGCTGACGATGAGACCAAGGAGTTTGGTTCTCCATCACCAGCATTCTGGGAATATTTTGAAGCACATCGACAGCAAACTGTAGGCGATTTGCCAAGACGTCGGACAGCCGTTTTGGGGGATTTGCCCTTGTCATTGCTGAGTCAAAATTGTATGTTACCGGGATGCCCTCAAACAGATCGATCTGCTCATGTGGTGGAATTATAGAAACAGATCGAAACGGCGAGTCTATGATAGGAGGGTGAAGGGTCTGCAGGTCGACCAGGGGTACCAAATTATAGAGGGTATCGCTTTGGGCAAAGGTATATGGTAGATCACCATTTGTAGAAGTAGGAATATCTGCAATGGCATCGGCACAGGTTTGAGGCAGTCTGCCAGGATAGAAACACGGAAGGCTCTTGTGGATACACCTCGAACAGGTCGGAAACGCTAAGTCGCAGCGCCGCTTGGCTGACTTGCACGCTTCACAGGACTTGCGCCTGGGGGGACCGGGTGTTTGGACCGCATAGTGAGGCATTTTGGCCACTCTCGTCGTCACAGTCTAAGCAAAGAAGGGAGAAGATGGAAAAGAGAAGAGAATTGTGTCAAACGCGTGGGTCTTGGGGGCGGAATTCCGCACGCTAGTGGGATGAGGCGCTGACGCACCAATCAGAGTTGGCGCTTTGCGTTGTGTCTGGTGGAGTTCCGCCATGTCCACCCGATGTATACCAGGGCTCCCCATAATTTTGTGTAGACTGCCATATATAAAGCCGTGAGTGCAGTCGAAATACAAGCAGATCAAACACCAACATCTTTATTCTTTTTCTCCCCAACATGTCTTCTTCCCTCAATGTCTTCGTCTGCGGTGCCACCGGTACCCAGGGAGGAGCTCTCATCGACCATCTCGTCAAGACCAATACACAAATCCATGCCGTCACACGAACACCCGATTCCGAACCCGCTCAGCGCCTCAGTGCCCTCGGAGTTTCCATCACAAAGGGCGATTTTGACGACGATGAATCCTTCCGAAAGCCCATGGCCAACTGCACAAGCCTATTCCTCAACCTGATGCCCAAAATGACGGATTTGAACTCAAGCCTCGAACAAGCACGTCGAATCCTCAAGATCGCCAAAGAAATTGGCATCAAGCAAGTCATCTTTGCCAGCGCCACAACTGCCGACGACCCTTCACGTCTCAAAGACTGGGATCCGAACAGCATGGTCGGTGCCATGATGCTCAACAAGCAAGCCATCGAAAACGAGGTCCGCAACGCCGGCTTTGAATATTGGACCATTTTGCGCCCGGCCAACTTCATGACCAACTTCTTGTCCCCGATGACAAGAATGTACCAGGGCTTCACTGAGACCGGGGTATTCACCACTGCTTACGCCCCCGACACTATACTGCCAATGGTGGACCCCCAGGACATTGGAAGATTTGCTGCAGCCGCTGTCCTCGACCCTGCTCGGTTCGACCAACAGGGAATCCCAATCGCATCGCACTTTTTGGGACTCGAGGATCTGATTCTGTCTCTGTCTCGTGCCACTGGCAGGGAGCTGAAGGTTGTTTACCTATCAGAAGAGGAGGTCATGTCCCAGAAGGCGACCAACCCCTTCATTGCCGGTCAATACATGGGACGCGGTATGGCCGCCTTGGTGAACTTTGAGGAGGTCAAAAAATGGAATTTGCCTCTGGGAACTTTCGACCAATTCTTACAGCGTGAGAAAGCAAGAGTTGATGCGACATATCTTTAGGCCACGGCTTCTAGGTATCGGAAATTTGTATATTCACTGTTTTAATTGCCGGTGGATATGAAGGGATCAGTACAGGTTGAAATTTTGTCTCTGTCATTTCAATATAATATAGTATTTCTTCGTTTTATTTTAGTACATATCAAACATCCCAGCTTGCGGTGTTCGAGATATCCAATGTTTGCAATATTCGATTTGTAGATTCCGAGACGCATTAGGCTATCGAGATCGGTTCAGGCAAAATTCAAGTTTTTGCCTATCGCGATATGACTGATTCGGTGAATAGCCTCGTTAGCTCCATCTCAGGTGTAAGCGCATTTCATTTTTCGGTGTCTCCAATTCGCGTAACTGTTCTCCTCCCCAAAGACTTGTTCTGCATTGCGAGTAATGTAGCCCTTTCCTCAATGTCGTCCACAGTTTTGGTAAGTGATATATAGCCTTCATCGTCCAATGCAAATATGGCCTCTTTGAGCCAAACCCGGCAAGTAATCCTCTCACGAAACCTCTCTGAGTCCAATATTGGAATTTGCTCGAGACGGTGCAGGAGATGTGGATGCATCATGGGCTCGAGGCTTCCTATCTCAAGGGCAGCAAGCAGAGACTTATCGCTCTCAATATTATCGGTAGCATGCGGGTCAAATTCCCAACTGGTTGAGTCTGTTGTATTGATGAGATGATATTGAAAGCCTGCGTTTGCGTTCTGGTGCAGATAGAGTGCCCAATGAAATGTATAAGTCTTATCCCCGCGGTCGAATAGAACAATATACAAAGAATTTTGGCTCAATGCAAGTGGCGGAAGAGCTTCGCTGAGATTGGAAGTGTTGTTGATAGCGGTCATGGTAAATGCTGGAGTGGAACAGAAGTTGAAAAGGGGCAAGTCGGGGTGACCTGGCTCGAGAGGGGTTGGGTTGAGAGCAAGGGTCTTTGTTTCCTCCCGCACTTCCCCTTAGCCCCATGTGGTCTGCCATATGAATGCGACCATATATTTATTTCTTCCTCTCTCGGTAGTCAGGCCACTCCAGGTTGGTGACAGGATTCAGTATGGCAAACAAACTTGTCAAACGGAGCCCGTGGGCTGGTTTTAATTGAAACCAGTTGGGTTTAATTTGCCAACACAAAAGACACTACGCTCTCAGTGGGAAATCGTTCCGAACTCGATATCATTTCTTCTCTAGCTCTTTCTGATCAAGGGATGCAGCTAATATCGCAAGAATACTTCCACTACCTTGCTGCGCTGACTCCAGCTGGACCTGTGTGAGAAGCCTACATTTTGCTCTCGAGGTGAGCTAGCGACGCAGCGGGTGATCGAGCAGTAAAGCCCAGTCACTGCCCTTGCTTGGCTCGGCGAGCATAAGGATATCAACAGTCCAGTCTGCATTGAAACAGTTAGATTAGTCCAAACAATGGTCGACACATTGTTTCGAGCTCCCGGTGGTGTGGGAGTCCGTGGTCTTGTGTTCAAGATACCGGAAGTCCACAACGCCCACGTACGTCGCAAGAAATGCGCTGAAAGACCGGTCGCGATATTTTCGATGAGCGATGTTATGAAGAGGTCCAAGCCGAGGAGGTTTTGAGGTGTGTCGGTCCTTTTTGAACACGGTGCCCGTCAAGGACGAATTTGGTATTGGGTGTTTTCCAGAATTGACTGGTTTTGAGAAACCCGTGGACATTTCATATGATAAGATAATCATGTTGGGGCTCGGAAGATGATTTGTGAGTCTACACCAAGTTAGCCAGCAAAACGGGACCTGAGAGGTGGGATACATACAAACCACACCCAATAAACATTGCTGCTATCATGTTTCGGCTGTCTCCCACGACCATCCCAGACTGACTTGAGAAGTGATATCGGCATCTGGTTCCCGAGACCTCCATGATTTTTCACGTGGTCAAAACGCAGCAAAACATAATGTCGAGCGTACGGAGACAAGGCATCGGCCCCAGCCAAGAAAAGGGGCATGACCAACAATTCGATAAGACGGCATTCTGCTGGGATTTCGGCCACCGCATCCAATATCGCAGTCACGGAGTTTTGTATGATCTGCGCTTCGGCCGGCTGGCTTACGTCCATCAGTCGGGATGTGTGCAGTATACAGGCGTGTCGAAATGCCTCCGCTACAGCCGGCCATCGAGGATTGTCGTTTGGATATCCATGTGTCGGTAAGCGCCATGAATTGAGCTCAACCTGGCAGGAGCTGAGAGAGCTGTGAAAATCCGAGGCACTCATATTGCCCAGAGCATGTGATTTTGCGTGTTCCATTGCTTTGCCCATGATGAGAAACAAAGCGCGTGGACATCCGTTTACACGTTCGAATTTGAGATCACCTAAATTGACAATAGCCTCACGAAGCTCGGAAGAGAAACACAATCGACGTGGGTCCGTTAATGACCGAATTATGTCAAGCCTGCGGTTGTTTTCTGTCTTAGTAATGCCTCGCAATACGAAAGCAAAACATTCTCTTACCATGCAAGATTGCCCAAAAAGAACACAGTCTGTTCGTGATCTCGAGATAAAGTATCGGATAACCGCAATTGGTTACAGATTGACAGGGCACCCGTGATATGCGCACCGTGAGTGGAGATGCCCGATTCAAAGATCTTCTCTCGGCATGAATAATCAGCTTTTGAATATAGGTCGACATAGCTCCAAACTCACATCTTGGAGAATCAGGATCTGTATGGTAGCGAAGATTCCATCCCGCTCATTTTCGCTCAATTCGCCTGATAATCCATTCTGGAGCGTATCCCCAAGGCGGCTTATAGCTCTCACTCTGTATTCAACTGCCAAGGTTTCTCGTAAATAGAGATCTTCTTTTTGGATTCCCACATGACATGCTGTTAGTCCCAGGACCGCATAAAGAAGTCCTATTTGCTCATATGCAAGCGGCAACACATAGACTTGGTAAGGGTTATCCATGTCTGAGGCAAGTGCTATTTGGTGAGGACATATAACTCGATCATCTAGTGCTTCCCCGGTTAAAAAGGATCAACGGTCCAGAAAGCAAAGTGAGTACTCACAATACGCGAGCAACGTTTCTGTTCGTTCTAGCATTAATAAATCATCTAGTTCCACGGTTCGCTCTTCTGCCTGGGGCTGGTTTTGACCGAGGCTGGACCGCGGTGGTTCCTTTTGTCGAACATGTTTCAATGGGCGTTCCTGAGGTTGGGGAGGATCAGTGTCTTCAATACTGGGGCGACTTTGGACACGGTGGCCACGGGTCTCACTTGGCACCGCGCGGTTTTTCCATTTGCCTCGAGTTGCCAACCCTGCAAAACGAAACTTTTCTGGATAGCCCTTGCACTCAAGGCCTTTGCTTATACATCTTTGGCACACAGGTTTTGTGCGGTCGCATTTGCGACACTTTTCACGGCATGTTATACAAGCGGGGCCTATTTTACGGTTGTCAGAGGATATCACCCCATCATTTTCAGTTGATTAACCTCCAGAGGGCATTTCGCCGGAATTAAAACATGCACACTTTGTGACATTCAAGATGAGGCGAGGTTCAACGGCTGCGCTGATGACGGGCCGGGGCGCCCAGAATAGAATATTTGAACATTTTGATTTCTCTCAGGCTGATTAATTACACGTGACATGCGATGGTGTTGTCTTGTAATATGATGGTATTTATACGAACAAGGTATTTTAATATCATAAAATAGTGCTGCATAAGTATTTGACCTTGAGTACTTCGACCTCAGACCTACTCTTTTAATACTGCCTGACGGAAAATTCTGCAATTAGATTTGGTATAGTATTTAAAAGGAGATTTGGAAAGAGGGCAAAAAAGACTTCAGAAAGGATAAGAAAATGTTATCATGTAAAAGTTGGTCAGGTTAAAAGGTGGATTCCAAAGTACTGGAGGTCAAATACTTATGCAACACCAGTGTAGCCGTTCTGAGCTAACGGGGTCATCAAGTTTAACCCGAAGCTTGGTTTTTCGTGGTAAACAATCTGCCATGTTTCTGTGGCGTGAGAAATCGGGTCAAGCGTTCCATGGTGCGTTTGGAATGCTTGACAAAAGAGTGCTTCGAGGATATTCATCTTGATCCGTTTCCATTTTTCGGCGTCTTGGGCTTCATCTGTAGATTGGCAGCATTGCTGCATTAGCCTGTTGTTGAGGCATGTCACCTGTAAATGCAAGGGCAAAGGCATAGATCCACATTGGCTTGCCATCATCCCATTGGACTGTATTTCCTTCAGCTAATTGACGTAAGGGAAGCAAGCTCTCCATCACATCAATAAAATTACTCCCATGAGGACCCAAGGTCAAAGGGTATGTGTTGGCTCGTTTTGATCGTTGAGAAATTGGCAGACACGCTGGTGTAAAGTAGACACCCATTAGGCTTCGTTGAATTGATCGATAAACATTGAACCCATCTGCAAAAAGCAGATATGGAAGGGATATACTTCGGGTTGACAATTGTTGTACCAGATTTGCGCGACCAAAATATTCGATCTCCAGCTGTCCTCGTATTGGCTTTGTTCGATTGATGGAAAAGGCAGAGCCATGAACCAGTGCTCGACCGACAGTGTGACGATGTTCAAAACGTGGAATGGCGTAGCGACGTGAAAGACGTTTTTGTGGTGTAGGAGGTAATTTCCAACACAACCTTATCCAGCATCGCCCAGAGTCGAATGAAAGTGACAGAGCGATTGCCATTTCCAAGCCAAACCATGAAATAATGCAAATTCTGAATAGAAGATTTCAAAATTTGCTGTCCATGTCCGTTGATGATTCGACGTAGAACTTCCATACATTGTCCACATACAAGCGATGCCAGTGTGGACCTCACTCATCGGTCATAATGCTCAAGTAACCCATCGGGGCACCTCAATCTTCATCATCGTTCTGTAGTGCTTACACGTGTTTCAGTGTGGTTGTTGTAACTTCTTGGCCTTGAAGTTCAATTATCTGTGGCGTCACAGAATGGAGGAGCTTATTTGCGAAGCTTGAAAGAGCTCCAGCAGCATATACCATGCAGATGGATAACGGGGCTGTAGGCGCTCTCGCATAAGAAGAAAAAGTGAAGAAAAGGTGAAGAAAAAGTGAAGTGATAGAAGGACTAGGATAGTAGGAGGATAGGACAATGACGTAGTATTGTGCTATGGAAAGACGCGCAGAGATAGAAGAGAAAGGAAGAAGGAGAAGGGGGAAGGAGTTGACCAAAGTGACGGAAGGTGGGGCACATCTGTTGAGGAAGGAGTACCACTCGCGAGGGGCTTGTTTCAAACCGTTCATCGACTTCATGAGAAGACCGACGTTCGAACGAGGCTCTTCAAGGACAGCCAATGAGTTGTAATATACCATCGGAACCAAAACAACAAATACCGAGGCCTTACTGGCCCAATCCATGGATCAACCAGGCAGATATTGATATTGGTTATGGGATAGCAAGGAGGACATGATATATCCATATGTATATATATAATAGATTGATTGACCTCGGGACTGTGTTGAGAGCGGCAAATATCATGAATAAGGCCCAAAAACGAAGAATTACACTCATGAAGAAGGCAAGGAAGACTGAAGAAATTCTGCTTCTTATGCTACTTCCTGCCAATCAGCTAGCTATCAATCTATCTAGATATCAATCAAAACCACAGGCAAACTTTCAAAGGTTCAATGAGCCTTCATGCATGGTAAAGGTTCATTGACGCATGTTTGGTAGTCAATGCATGCTGCATCGATGTATCCCAACGCAACACGGTCCAGATGGATGGAAGCGTGTGAGGTCCCGCCATTTCGTTCTAGCGGCGGTACTGGACGAGCTAGCTGCGATTGTGCGGGTTCCATGTTGCCATCAAACCAAGACGAGTATGAGGGGTGATAGGTAACTTGGAAGAGTGGAGAAGAGGGGCGACCTCGGGAGATCAGAAGAGTGGAGAAGGTTGGGGCGGCCGAGGCCCAACGGACTATGGTGGTCCCCTATAGACTTAGTGGCGCCCGGGGCCCCTGGGCCCCGGGAACTGATCAGTCCACGGGCCATCCGTTTGATGACAAACACCAGCGTGTCTACATGTGCTCCAGGACTCTGTATTCCAGCACACGGGGTGTGCGGTCAACATTGGTTTGCGGGGCTCCCAGAAAACAAATCATACTCGAACTGAAGACTTGGCCTCCTGTGCATTTGGTGAAATTAGTGTTTCGGTGTTCGGATTAATCTTTGTAGACATTCCCAAACTCGGCAGTCGTGGCAGAGGCGGAGAGGTTGACGAGATTGAAAAACCCACGAATAATGGCAAAAACGAGATGTCGGTAGGTGGATGGATGGGCAGGTGACTTGGTCGACAGGCCTGATATTGCTCCCTCTCCCTCCCTCTCTCCTTATATTGCTATAGCAGCTACTTAAACAGCGTAAATAGGATACGACCTGATGACGGAAATGGTTACTGCAGACCAGTATCACACTAAAATCTGTCCTTGGAGTCTCTTAAAGCGATACTGGCTATGTGCCTAGACGTGTGCTACCATCTTTTTTGGATTTTGTAGCTTGCGAAGCTCGTAGTAATACTAAATTTTCAATCTCTCTTGGTGTGATTCAGGAGGAAAGTGAAAATCTTTAGAAGGGCATTGGCCTCTGTGATCTATAAGCAAAATTTCTTTTGCATTGGACTCAGCTCCTATAAATTATAAGCTATCTTTCCGCCACCTAGGCACCCTTACAGATGATGTTCATTTCTTCAGGTGTACGTGAAGTGTAGCAACTTCCTTCCATTCATCCGCGCACCTTTCAATAATTTCTTTTTATAGTAGCCGCTCGCTACGCTGATATTATCAAGAGCCAGCAGCGATGTTGCGCAGCATTTCCGGACAGTATTTCCAGAAACTGGTGCTGTCATTTAAAATTTCTCGAATTCTATTGGCAATTCCACCAATCTGCAAGCCCACGTACACATTAAGTTCATCTTTGTGGAACTCCAAAAAATCGATACGCCTCTTTGCTGCCGTGTTACACAACACACTTGGCCATCTTTCCCAAGGGTCCTGGTATTGCTCTATCCATGGATTTCTTACTTACCTTGGCTAATTCTTCTTCCACGAACAGCGTAAAGTTGATTGTTGGGAGATATTGCCATGGATAATCTTAGAGGGTGGTAGGCAAATGAATAGCGGCTATAAAGATTTCATGGCAAAGATACAAGAGTATGATCTGCTCACGGAGAGAAGGGCTTTAGTCTAATTCACGGCATGGCTACCCAATATTGTGAGAGGCAGATAACTTACTACAGATGACGGCTTCGTTTGATATGTTGTGCAATTTTTGCTAAGGTAGTCCCCGCTAGACTTTCCCTCCTTTCTGTCTGCATAATCATTTTGATGCAGACCATTACTAACAATACTGCGTGGGATGATGTCGAAATTCGTGGATCAACCATCGATCTTGGCTGTTTTAATCATCTCTTACATATGTCCACTCTTTTGACTCTTCGGGGTAATCATCATAGGATGCGAACATATTCATCGGTTAATATGACCCACGCAACCTGAAAGAGAAGACTCTTATTAAGAAGTCATTGTAACTCCAATCATGAGGAACATCTGATTTCACTCTGAATCTTGACCCTAGAGTTCACCACAACTTTGGAAAGTTTTGTTTGCCCATTGAATTGTGTCAGAACACTATTTCGCATCAGTCTGACTTGAATCATTCAAATGACGTCCGTTTTTCATGCTGCTGGGAAGCCCCCCAAAAGCCTCGTCTACGCTCAAATGACGAAAGAGTCAGAGAACTCCCAAATTTCAGCAGTTGAATGCCATCTGGACCCTGAATTAAATCAGGTTTCCCTCTTCGAAAATCTCAGAACAATTTGTTCCAACCCCGATCCTCATCGAGCAGTTCAGGGATTGCACAGCATAATTTGCAATTACCCTAGGCCAAGCTCGATCTTTCAGACAGCACACTGTTCACTTCGCAAAGATACAGGCTGCACATCGGTAGATAAT
Organism: Penicillium sp. MA 6036; assembly: GCA_003138045.1. Classification (NCBI taxonomy): domain Eukaryota; kingdom Fungi; phylum Ascomycota; class Eurotiomycetes; order Eurotiales; family Aspergillaceae; genus Penicillium; species Penicillium sp. MA 6036. Next base: position 22,519 of record QAGG01000107.1, read on the forward strand.
GCTGCCCTGTATGCAATGCGGGATGCTGTCCAGTGGTGGCGCCATTGGCATGGATCGCTGGAGGGCCACTACTGGCAACATGTTTATGTTGCATTTTCCACAATATCTGAAGATGTGACAGTACCTCCATTTTATCTACTGAATGGCGACTTCCGTCTTCTTGGCCATTCTGTTGCGGAAATGTGGGACGGCATGCGCCAGGAAAATATCGACTCTGATTCTATTGCCTTCATGGAGCTTTCTCTCCTGCGACAATATATCGTCCAGTTCTTCAATAAGCAGGAAATCGACATCAATGCTGGTCTTCCCTTGAATCCTGCTCTCGCGACCAACTGGGGAGACTTTGCGGCAAACACTCATGGCGTTACCGTCGCTCTCCTGACCGCACACCATAAGGAGTCCATTGGAATTGTCAATGCTGCTGTTCATATGACTTTACTAGTAGATATACTATCTATGAGATTGGTGGGTAAAGCCATAGATATGGATATGGGCACTTCGTCCTTTCGAGATAAAAAGCTACCTTTGGAACGTGCTTTCCCGGGTGTTTATTTGGGGTATATGGAGTGTCTTAACATCCAGCCTAGCGCACCAATTTTGGCTCGATCTGTGTCATCGGGAAAGCACTTTGTGCCTACCATGGATGGTTACCGCGAACGAGTGAAGCGCCAACGGTTCCCCATCTTTGATTCCATGCGGCGTGTTTTTGATTTTTATGTCAAAAAATGACTATCCTTATACAATACTGATGGAATATATTAAGTCTGCTCAAAAATAACTCTAAAATCATCATCTGCCTTCACCGTGCATTGATAATAGTCTTGCTGTTTTAGTGAATAGAGTTTGATCTTCATAAATAGGTGTACGACATCAAGTTGTCAATTATACGGTCTTTATATGAATGACAAAAATTTCATTCGAGCTAAATTTCTCTATTCTAGGTGATTGAATTTATTTTTGCCTCATGCATATAAAAGTTAAGAGCAACAACTTGGAGCCTCGGATGAAGCATATTAGAAAATGCCGACAAAATGTTGTGATGAACAGCCGATCACGGCACATGTGCACCCTGATCTGGTTCTGGGCACGGTTGCAGCGTCGATCAAGATAATGAAAGAATTTTCTATTGAGAACAAAACCATCACTGTTGTCATCTTGCGTTGATCAACTGGTGCCTTATCCAATAGAAACTCCGAAGCGCCTTGTGTTCCCATAGACGCGTCACAACTTGCCGGATGTGACATTCGGCAGCAGAAAAAGCCTGCAGATCCAATTTTGATTTAGTGCACGGAGTAGAAAATGGAGAATTCGATGTAGGAGCTTATCGGTACTTCCCACCAAATCATGCCTGTGGAGTTTTACATTATGCTATGATCAACCTTTCTAGCCTAAAGCCAGCTCACATGTTACACCCCCTTATGCAGCATTTCGAAATCGTATATCATGAACTTTATCCCAGTAGGTAATTGGGATTACAATCATTCTTTTCTGTTGATTCTTCCATTGCCATTTTCACAAAGCCTTCGTCATGGGATCTGTTGACAAAGACTATACAAACACTACGCGAGCTGATTTCGAGGAATTGTTTCCTTCAGTCGTGGAAGAGATTTTGGAACCTATACGCCGAAAAAGTCTCCCCCAGGAAGTGATTGCTCGATTCAAGGAAGTATGGGAGGTTCTGATCCCCCTCTTAATAACTTTGGAACTAATTGAATATATTGACACATAGTGCCTTTACTACAACACGCAGTGCGGAAAGCTGAATCGAGGTATTTCGGTCCTGGATACCGGCCGTATTCTTTTGGGTCGGACTTTGGACAATTATGAAACCAAATCTTTGGCCACGTTGGGATGGTTGATAGAGCTACTTCAAGGCTTCTTCCTGGTCCACGATGATATAATGGATCATTCGATTACACGACGAGGGCAAAAGTGCTGGTATCAACAACCAAATATAGGTCTAATGGCGGTCAACGACGCCGTTTTACTGGAATCTTCAGTATTCTCAGTTCTGAAGTCACAGTTCAGGGATCACCCTGCCTATGTGGATATGGTCGAGGCGTTCCATGAAGCAGCTTTTAACACACAGCTAGGCCAGCTATGTGACCTTATCATAGCGCCTGAAGATGAAGTCGACCTGGACAGGTTCTCTATGGACAAGTACGCAACTATTGTTCAGTTCAAAACTGCATATTATAGTTTCTACCTTCCTGTTGTGCTCGCTTTACATTGGCTTCAGTTGGCAACACCTGAAAATTTACGCCAAGCGCATGAGATATTATTGCCAATGGGCCAGTACTTCCAAGTACAAGATGACTTTCTCGATCTATTTGGAGATCCTAGCGTCACCGGCAAAATTGGGACCGATATCCAAGACAACAAGTGCTCTTGGCTTATCAATCAAGCTCTCTTGCTGGCTTCGCCAGAGCAACGCCTCGTCCTGGATGAAAATTACGGTCGCAAAGATATCCAGTGCGAGATGAATGTTCGAGGTGTTTTTGTCGAGTTGGATCTTGAGTCTGCGTATCGGGGTTTTGAAGACAAGCGTATTCAGGAGCTCCAAAGATTGATCGAAGCAGTTGATGAGACAGGCGGACTGCATAAGGAGGTTTTCACAGCTTTCTTGTCCAAAATCTGTCAAAGGTCCAATTAGTTATTTACAGTGGTGTTTCATAAGTATTTGACCTTGAGCACTTTGGAAACCACCTTCTCTATAGCCTGATCAATTTGTATGTAATAAATTTGCCTATCTTTTTTGCCGTCTTTCTATATATCTTCTAGATGTTATATCAGATCAAACTCTAGGGGTCTTTTTGCCATCTTTTTTAAAGATCTTCTAGATATCATATCTGTCGTCGAAGTACTCAAGGCCAAATACTTATGAAACAACACTGTAGATACACAGCCCTTGGTAATACAAAATTGCTAGGGCATATATAAGATGAGAATCTCTATAATTATTAGCATTTTGGTGGTCACCACTGTTGCAAGTGCTATTCTGGTCATTGGTGCAGCTGATACCCAGTTCACCTATACCTTCCTGGGCGATGGGTCAGTCGTCTCTATCGGTAACATAGAGCTATCAGTTACTAGTGTACCACTACAGCTTAGCTTGTTGTGTCGTTTAATCAATTTAGATTTCACATGTGTCGGAGGCAGTTGCTGCCTGTTTGGTCAGGCTCCCCGCGGTGTAGATAGCGCAGTTCGAGAGAGCTCACCCCTCTCTCTTCTTCTTCTTCTTCTTCTTGCTCTCTCCGTCTCCAGAATACATAGCATACTTTACCGCATGTTTCTGCTTCTCCGTCTCTGTCGTGTTGTCATCCTTAGTGCTGGGCGTTGGTAGTTTCCCTAATCCGGCGCTACCCAATTACCATATCATGGTACAGCGCCGTCAATCAAACTGGTTCTCTTCTAATTCAGATTTTCAGATCATCTGGGTTGTTGACGTTTGCTGGGAAAGGAAGGAACGCGGTCAGGCAGGTAAAGAGAGACCTCCCAGTAGGGGATCTCTTCTTTTCTTCTCTCTCTTCCTTTCTCCAGCTTAGTTTCGAACGTCGAACCAGGACTTAATCCTTTTCTCTATCAAATTGCCAGCGGCTTACATCCAGCACCCTAGCGAAGATTCACCGATATCCACGACCTCGTCACTCCATGAGGCCCTTGACCTCACGAACCAACTTTTCGTCCTACTTGATAAGCAGCATAATGACGCGGTGATGCGAAGCTTAGGGCTAGAACAAGTATCCCCAAACTCACGATACTGGCACACGTCCTGACACCACAATCAGTGAGAAGCGCATCGTCATCTTTCGCGGTATTTCAACAGTCACCGCAATCGGTACAAAGTATGGAATTTCGTGTCATTGGTCTTTGCCAATGTGGGCTGGTTTTCGAAAGACTGGGAAGCGGCTTCGTCTTAAAGGTCGCAACACCATTTAGAACGATTTCCTGGCGCACCTACGGGTACAGGAAGCGTTTGATAGGAGCGAAAGAAGGATGGACGACTTGTGAATCTACCGCAGCTTTTCATCGATGGCTGCATCAACCGGGAGAAGGCAAGCTTGGAGAAGGGCATGGGCCATGGATGGCGAGGCAACCGGCAATAATACGATCTTGCTTTTTTTATTTTCGGGGGTTTCTGAAGTCTACAGTGGTGTTTCATAAGTATTTGACCTGCAGTACTTTGGAATCCACTTTTCAGGCTGGCCGATTTCCAAGTTTGTATATAATAAACTTGGCTATCCTTTTTAAACTCTTTTTTGGCGTCTTTCTTTTCCGTTTTCTAGATATTATATCGTATATAGTGGCTTGGATGATTAGACATTAAACGAGTTGGTCTGAGGTCGAAGTACTCAACGTCAAATATTGATACAACTCCACTGTACCTGGCGAGAGCCATGGCTTGGATGTCTGATGGTGATGTGATGCGGCGGTATCTGGGTTCCTTTCGTTTCCTCTCATCCAACGATCAACTATATGCATCTATCAGCAGGCCAGTAAAAGGTGGAAGATTGCAGCACTGACGCTAACTGGCTTATTCAAGTATTAAGGCTCCTTCCATTTCCGATGAAATGTCTTACTTGCGAAGCCAACAGCATTGTGGATTTGCTCCTCAGATCACAAAAGGCGACCCTGACTAGAGCCGCTCACCTACTATAGCCTGGTTGGTGTTGGTCACCTTCCAAAGGTTGGGTTGGATCACACAATTCCCGGCGGCTCCAGATGTCCCATCTCTCATAAATACTGGCCCGAGACTTCTCTCTTTCTCTCCTCGCGCATCTCACACACTGCTTCTTCGTCCAGCCTACATCTCCCATATTGAAGATACCGGAGGCTTTTGATTTGAACCATTTTCATCATGGACGATTCAACTGATCAAAAGTGAGTGATCCAACTCTCCCTCGAGAGCACTTTCTGAACAGATAACAGCTCGTGCGAGGTAACAGCACGTCTGGAAGCCATAATTCCAGACATCAAAGCGGCCATGGAAATCGCTAATGTGCCATCCATATCCCTCGGGGTGATTCATGAAGGCAGAGTCATCTTTCAGAAGAGCTTTGGGCTCCGTGATATCGATGCCGACCTCGAAGCCAATAGCGACACATCATACCTCATATCGGCATGCTCCAACATGTTTACAGCCACATTGGTTGGCATTCTTGTAAGGGAGGGAGCGATTGCTTGGAACAATCCTATTCGCCAATATCTCCCGGGCTTCAACCCGATTGATAACCCTAGGGTGGGAGAAGAAGCGACCGTAGCCGATCTCTGCACACATTCTACAGGCATTGCCAACATTTTGTTCCAGGGTCCAGGCGGTGCGATCATCCACAGGGCAGAAAACCATATCGCTCTGGTGAACGCGCTACCCACTTCCGACGATGACGGCCAGCGCTTTCCTGGGTGGTACAAATACAGCAGCGGCGCATTCGGGTTACTCGCTCTGGTCATCGAAGCTGCATCTAAAATGAAATATTCGGCATTCTTGCGACAACGTATCCTCGAACCACTCGGCCTGACGCAGACACTCGTGAGTGAAGCTGATGTTGAAACGAACGACAATCTAGCCCACCCTTATACTCGAATGGCTGATGGCGAGTGGCGCAAGATCAACAATCACATAACAACCGAGAACCACAGTCCGTTTCTCGCTAGCGTGGGGATCAGGAGTTCTATCAATGACATCTTGGCCTTTCTGGCAGCAGTGATGAATTGTTATGACATCGAACAAAGTCTTGAGGATACACAACCGCTCCTGAACGAGGTGAAAGAAAACCCCTTGAGAGAGATAGGCTGTATGTTGAAGAAATGGTGGATCATGCAAGGGAAAGATGGGCTCGACGATGACAACGCGCAGGCGCTAGGTTGGTACTGCAGAACCATACCCACTGGCGCACTAGACTCAGGATCATACAACTCATTCAAGGACGATTTTGAGGAAAGCGCCGTGAAGCTCAAGGATATCCTTGGCCGGGATTCAGAGCCACGCACTTTGTACGGCCACTACGGAATCTCAAACGGCTCGCTGGCAACCACGTATTGCTTCCCTTCATCGCATACAGCAATAGTTGTTCTGGGGAATGCTGCAGAGGCCGGTGATGCTCCGACAAGTATCGCGCAGATTCTTCTTCAAGCGATTTTTGATCTGAAACCACATATTGATCTGCTCCCTCTATTGCGCCAGCAGCGCCAGCGATGCCTCAAGGAGCACGATGATGTGATCAGAGCCTGGAAGGGCGATCGAGATGTTTCTAAGTACACCAGCTCCGCCAATGACTTCATCGGGTCGTATCTCGGCCTTAATACATGCCGTATTAGTATCACTGCAAGTGATACTGCTGAGGCCAAAGTCGCCGTGGTATTCAACGATAATGATTCCTCCAAGTGCGACCTCGAGCCATACAACGGAGATTCCTTGAGCTTTATGGTTGCAGAGCATGACAAGTTGCTTGCGAAGAGCATGATTGATTGGGACTATTACAAAGTTGGCATACTCGAGTTTTTCAGGGAGAATGGCGTTGTTAAGGGGTTCCGGTGGCAGTGGGACGAAATGGATCGCCCGGCCTTGTGGGTAAAAACTGGAGACGGGGTTGACAACGAAGAGATCAAACGGATACTCAAGAGTTTTGATTGCCTTCGCCTATGAGTGATTTATTCTATGAGAGATGATCGAACATCTTTCACGTTGACTTAGCAATGCATGCTTCGTCCCAGTCTTGGACATTGAAACCCTAACCCCCGGATCCTTTGTAACATAAAGATGACCTTCAATCGATCGAAAGACAGGGTATTCAATCAAACCCCTGGAAACTTATCGCAGCATGACTTTCACCATCCGACAAAAACCAAAAACTCTTATAGAAAGAGACCAGCCGCCGACCCAGCCAACAGCATACCAACAATACCAACAGCAGACTTAGAAAGTGGGCGAGGTGCAAAAACACCAGCAGCCGCATTGGCAGTCGAAGTAGCAGTAGAGCCACTCGAAGTACCCGATCCAGTGCTATCGGCACCACTTGTCGTAGCTGACAGGGTCACAACGCCAGTTCCAGTAGCCGTGGCCGTCGCTGTAGCAGTGGCATTGGCATTGGTGTTACACCAGACCTCGCCAGGCTCCGAAGCTTTGATCAGGCACTCGGCAAGGGTTCCAACGCTCTGTCCCTGAGCAAGACAGTAGTAGTCGCAGCCGTCGTATTCGACGACGGAGGCATCGGAGCAGCAGCTGCTCATGATTGCGGAGTTGTTGCTTTGCATGGGCATCGCGCAGGCGGCGTCGTGGGTTGGGAGGTCGTACAGCTTGGCGCTGCAGCTGGAGGTGGCCGACGCGGAGGACGTGGTGGAGGTGGTGGTCGTGGACATGATGGACTTGGGTGAGCGGTATTGAACGAGTGAGATTGAACGAGTGGAATGGAATGTTGTAAACCAATTTGAGCAAGCTGAACGAGGTGGCTTGGTATGGGTTTCCTACCGCTAGGTCAGTGTGTTCTTATATACCCTCGAGTCTAAAATCCCCCTTGAAGATATCATTCTACATGGATGCTATAATTAGACAACTTCTTCCAAAGGAAGTGAACTATCAGATTGTTCTCCATCTGACCGAAGCTCGCTGGTCTCCACCTAGTTATGCCATGTCTTCTGCCTTTGGTTTCTTCTCGATCCAAATGCCAGACCTCACATTGTCGTTTGAGCAAGCCCTGGAGCCTTTCTGGGAGATAGAGTACACCCTTGAGATTGAACGTTCTTACATCACTTGACTGCATCACCGCAGTGAATCTGAATAGCAGATAGAGCCTCGCTTGCATGGTATCTGAGTTCCCAGTACAGTCGATGCTCAGCCCTGCTAAAAATAGGGTAATACGTTCCGAACATAGTCATATTGGGTCAATCTTAACCCGGCCAACTAACTCACAGAAAGTCTTTAGGAGGCCATGATTCAGAATAAGTGGATAGATAGCAGCTAGTGGAGTTCCCATATGATATTGAGCATGGGTTCGTCGAATTAAAGAAGCGTTGCGGGTAAGTTTTGGGCCGGCTTGGCAGCTGTTCTATTAGGCCCCAGGTCCCGTACGGAGTACCAAGTGCTCGACTGGGCCCCCGGGGCTATAGGCTGACTACCCGTGGACGGTCTCGTCTACCCACGACGGCAAACGAAATGACGATCTCCGAGTTGCTTGACTTCGGCTCTTCGGGGTTTATTGTTAGGGCTACGGCAGGCGGGCTACGGCAGGTGGGTCTTCTTCGACGTTGAAAATACAGTAGCTTCTTAAAAACTTTGGACACATGAATGATTAGGTATGGATGATATGAGGTCAATTAAAAAGGCAAGGTAAGATATAAACAGCCCTCACCAAGCTCTGCAAAGAACCAGACTAGCTGAGCCGGGGTATCTCGATCCGCACTGTACAGCGGATGTGAAAAGATTCGAAAGAGAAGAAAAAAACGCCTTTTAGTCCCACACGACAGGACAGACCCAGCCGCTGTGAACAAATGAAAAGATGGAAAACAAGAAATGCAAGATATACACAATCACTTAAGCTGACCCTTCCGTACAGTTCCAAAGCCCTGGCTGAACAACTCCTGGATCTCCACGGACTGTCGTCGCTGAGGCTCTGGACGCGGAACACTGCCATTATGACTAGCCGTCGCGCTGGCGCTGGTATAGCCGTCGAGTTCGTGCTCGATGGTATGCGGCTTGTCCATAACGCGAGGACGAGCGAGGAGTTCGCGGACTTGGCGTTCGCGGGCGTCGAGTTCAGCGACTTCTTCCTTTTCGCGAGCGAGCTCGAAGCTGCTCTTCTTTGTTCCGTGGTCCCAGCCCTGCTGCAGTTCTGAGGCGGCGGCTTCTTCGAAGCGTTTGCGGATTTCGAGATCTTGTTCGTATTCTTGGAAGATGTCGACGTCTGTGGGGAAGAAGAGGGCGCGGAGTGTGGAGACGGTGAATTCGAAGAGGAGGACGGCTGTTACGGAGAGGAGCAGCACGACCCAGAAGAGAAGATTGTGGCCGCTGTGTTGGATGAAGTTGCCCGGGACGAAGTACACGCCTTTTCCGGATGACATTGTGTATTCGCGATCGAGAATCATGTCCCAGACGAACCAGCCGCCTACGGAGATGATAATCACTGCGAGGGACATGTAGGTTTTGTTGTGGACTTCCAGGGCTTGGAGCTTGACGTTGATGACGATGATGCAGGCGGAGAAGGTGAGGAGGCCGAGTGAGAAGATGTCGTTGCCGCTTGGGTTGATGCGTGCGAGACCGTAGAGGGACCACATGGTGAAGAAAATGATCACTGCTTCGCACGTTGCCATGAAAGACCAGCCGAGGTAGAGCCACATGTTGAAGCCACCGTGTTTTTGACCTTTGGTGTAGAGTTCTGGAACGGCTAGGAGGGTCGAGGCAGAGAGATCTTTAGTGAAGATACCGAGGAAGATCACAGCGAGAGATGTAAAGAGAGTATTGAACATGGACAGACTCCACGGTTCGTAGAGACTGGTACCAGTGTAGCCGTTCCAGCGCTGGTAAAGCGCCTGGGTGAGGTAGAACAGCATCTCTTTCCAAAATGTACCGAGCGTGTACTTGCAGGCGCGCATGTAGTTCCAGCGGCCGTGAACGAGGAGCAGTTTGAGAAGGAAGCGGAATTGCGCAATCGAGTAGTCAGAGATACGCGCAGCTTGCAGGCCTTCTTTGCCCGTGATACCGATACCGACGTGGGCCTCCTGGATCATGGCAATGTCGTTGGCGCCGTCACCGATGGCAAGAGTTACGGCGTCGTCGAGATGTTTGCGAATGGACTTGACAAGGAAAGCCTTCTGCTTCGGGCTTGCCCGGCAACAAATGACCGAGTCCACCTTGATAGCAAGCTGGAAGAACTTTTCGCGCACGACATCGTCAACCTCGATCACCGAGAGTGTCTGGCCATCGACGACGACCACGGAATGGGCCACGCGGCCGCGGGTGATTTCGTCAATGAGACTGTCAATGAGCTGCTCCACGTCGCCGTTCTCTTGATCCAGAATTGTCAACTTCGAGTACTCCTTGACAAGGCGACATGAATGTCCGACGTTAATGGCAGTTTCACGCTTGTCACCCGTCAGCATCCACATCTTGATGTTCGCCCGACGAAGCTTGTCAATCGCCTCGGGGACGCCCTTCTGCAGCTTATCCTCAATAGCAGTAGCACCGGTCAATTCAAGCGACTTTTCAATGTCCTCGCCGACCTGTTCGATCTTTTCCTGTCGATCGACGAGACTAGTGCAAGCCTCGTTATAAGCAGCCTTCCAAGCTGTATAGGTGTTCTCATCCAGGAAACGATGACCGTACAACAAAGTGCGCAGTCCATCGGTGGCAAAGTCATTCAAGTGCTGGAAGCAACGTTCGAAGATGGCAGCCTCATTGACAACCAACGCCTCCTCAACAAGATCCTCATCTTCGCCATTAGTCTCGCTCCCAGAATCCGATATCGCAGCAGAGGGTCGACCCATCTGTGCCGAGGGCCGAGGACTATAATACTCGCTATCCGCTCCCGGGTTCAACATCCCGCCATCAGTCTCACGATCACGCAGCCAGACATCAATACTCGCTCGCAGAGCCGAGCCCTGCTGTCCCGTGATCGATGATCGACGGCGCGTAAAGCTAGGTCTTGTCATGGAGCTGCGCGTGGAGTTCTTGCGCGTATGATGCTCGCTGTTGCGTCGGATGACGTGGTTGGCCTCGGCGTTCTTGCGTCTGCTGGCGCGGCGCTCGATCTCGTGCGCCTTTTCTTGGGCCAGGGATGCTTGCTTGAGGAGACGCATGAGCGTTGTGTCGGCTCCTTTGCAGAAGAGGCAGATGCGGTTGTCGGGCATGCGCACTATGACGGACATGCGCTTGCGCGCGGAAGAGAATTCGATGACGTCCATGATTTCGTAGACTTCGTCGGTGGTTGTCTCGTCTCCGTTGGGTTGGGTGCGGATAGTCAAGGTGTTGGATTGGCGGTCGTGAACTAGGTAGCCCAGTTCTTGGGCTGCCATGACTAGGGCGAGTTCGTCGGGTGAGGAGGCCTGGAAGGTTGTGTTGCCGGCTTCGTCATTTTCAGGGATACAAGTATGGCACAGTGCCATGGAAAGGATGAAAAGCTTGGCTTTGCGGGCGAAGAGGGTATAAGGTTTGCGTTGGATGTAGTCGATCATCTCTGCAGTGCGGTAGGTAGTGGCGGAGCGACCTGGTCGGGGCTGATCGATAGCCCCGGAGACATTCGATGGACGAGGCATCTGCATTTCCGAAACATTGGACTTGCGTCCAATAGCCTTCTTGCCCTTCGCCCTTCGCTTCTTGTGGATGAGCTTGGTGTGGTCACCCTCACGGGCAGCTTCTTCTTGCAAATCTGCGTCGTGCAACCACGCAGTGCCAGCAACACTCATTTTGCGGAATCGCATAGAGTTGTTCGTCAGGGTACCGGTCTTGTCAGAGAAGATGTAACTGACTTGACCGAGTTCCTCGTTAATCGTTGAAGTCCGTGCTTCCAATGGAGTGTCCGTTTCAGGGTCGTACATGTCGATATCGTTGAGAAGTAGCATCTGGGCAACCTTCACGATCTCCATACTCACGTACAGCGAGATGGGAATCATGGTGTTGAACATGATCAGGAAGGAAGTGAAGATAGGACCGTAGCTAACGCTGGCGTCGCTAAGATACCATGACTTTTGTTCAACATCGCGAGACCAGAACCTGTAGGCCACGGTGCAGACAACGGCTAGAAGAACAACCAAGACCACAATCAACATCACAACGCGGTTGACCTTGGCTTGAAGAGAAGGCTTCTTGATGCGTGGGTTCTTGTTGGCATTCATTCGGATCTTGCATTCCTCGCCGGTGTAGATCACCATACCAAGCACACGATCCGTATTGCGAAGAATACTGCCACGGTAGGCAATTTCGTTGTTCGTAAGAGGAATCTTCTCTTGATCATTGACGGTGACGTGACCATCGAATTTGTACAGATCAAGATTGGGGTCTTCCACGACAAAATGCAAAGAATTGCTGTTGATATCTTCAATAGTGGAGCAAACCTTCGAAACCGGCTGGCAAGGCGACTTGTTCTTGAGGTTGGTCTCGCCGTCCAATGCCATGGTCTCAATGTAGGCAACCCCATTGGGACCACTGGCATGGAGCAAGGCAATGTCCGCGGGGATGGGATGGTCCCGCTGCAGTTTTATGACATCTCCAACGCGTATTTCCTCCCACTTGATGCGCTGCCAGTCTTGGGCATTGCTGACCACGGAATCAGTATCGGAAGACTTCCCATGACCAGGCCGAAGCACCCAAGCATCGCGGTTGTTCTCCTCTTTATCAAGACGATATCTCCGCCAATCATCAAATCCTTCCTTTCCCATGGAGATACCCACGAAAATCAGAAGCGGCACCAGAGTCGTGTACGTTCCGGTGGTACTGAGACCGGGGATCATCTGCAAGATAGCGACGACCAGGAAGTAAAAGTTGGCGATTTTGGTGAACTGCGCGAAGAACTGTCGCGGGAAGAAACTCCAGAGACTATATCGGCTCGATCGAATCCAGTTTCCGATGTAAGCCTTGCCCGTCCGCTCGTCCAGCATGGAATCCACCGAAGAGGGCTCCAGGTCGAGATGCCGACCATCTTTCGTGGGCGGGATATCCTTGATCCTGAGAATGAATTTCCGCGCATTGGTGAGCGCCGCCTGGACACGCGCGACGGCCGCATCTTTCGTCGTATGTTGTTTAGCCCACCGCTCCTGGGCAATATCCTTAGATGCCTTCTCCGAAGGCTCAGAGGACACATTAGTAGCAAGCTCCTCCTTGTGGGTAGAGACGGTCGTCGGCGCCGTGCTCAGTTCATTCTTCTCATTGACATCTGATTCCCGGACCTCGCCCAGCTCAGCTAGAGCAAGATCATCCTGTGGCGCCTCGGCCGAGGTGATGGTTTTATTAAAGATCGAGCGTCGAAGGGAGTAGCCGCGGTTTCGCGAGCGAGACCGACCGGCGGGCTCAACGGGCGACACGGGCGAGAGTGTCGATTGGGCATTAGGAGGGGAGAGGGGCGATGTGGGCGATCGCGCGGCGGTTGAGACGGTCGGAGGCGCCAGCGCCGTGTTGATGCTCAAGGCGCGAGAACTGGGCCTTGTTTGACGGTCCTCCTCGCGATCGAGGTCTGATGAGAAGCGGACATGCTGTGAGGAGATCCGGCGACCAGACTCGGAGAGGGCTGAGACGAGTGGTGGGCGTTCGTTGTGATCGGAATGGTGTTCGTCGTTGGACATAGCGGGCTCGAATTCCGCGGGATAGGCCCGACGATCTCGGTATCTCGATGTTTCTTCTTCTTTTTTTATTCTTCTCTCTTCCCCGGTGGTTCTCTGGACCTTTGCAGAATTAGGGTATTTCGTTTCTTCAGTCACACAGGCTGTTCTCAGGCTGTGTCATTCTGGCACCCCTATCGCGAAACGAAGGTGGATTGCGGTGCTAACGAGGGTTGGACGCAAGGATAACCGCAGGGCGCAACGATAAACTCCCAAGAAATACAGTAAAGATGCAAGAGCAAAGTAAAGAGAGAGGAGAGGATATCAACTCGAGCACAGAACACAACAGGAAAACAGAAAACAGCCCAGCCAAGACCAACTTTGGAGGCGAGAACACACGGATCCGGTAATGAACCCGAAACGGTCTAGTGCGCAAGATCGACATACAAAGTCTGTCGCTTTTCAACCGAACATGATTGGCACTGATCGCTGGAAATTAAGTGTTCCTCAGGTTCCAGTGGATTTGACAGATGGCAACTTTGTTCTGTGGTTCGAACGGTCTGGTTCAACGCGCAACCTCTGTACGCCATGGCCATACACAGCCCCGTCCACGCAAGTCAATTTTAAGAATAGCCGAGACATCTGCGTGCAGACCAATCGCCAGTCTGCGAAGGGGCCACATTCCCCAGGGTCTGGGTGCAGGCTGAAACATTATGAAGTATACTTGTATACATCGATTGGGGACTGTGTAGCCGTACATTGGACGGTCTGGGATTTAAACTCTGCAGTCCGCATTTAAGGGTTCGTGCTAGTACTTTGGTACTTCTACGCTTACTCCGGTGCTCATATGAAACTTCAGGTACAATCGTAGCCTAATATTCAGGACAGAAAAAGAAAACTCTTCGCAATAAGATTAAAGTTGAATTGGAAACACGTTCATTCGTGGTTAACGTTGAGACCCAGTGCCACCCAGGGACTTGGGGTAACGCCCCATGACGTCACGCTCCACTAGTAACGTGGCTGGCCATACGGTGGGTAACCAGACTGAGATCCATAGGGCTGCTGCTGGTATCCACGTGAAGCCTGGTACTGGGGCTGCTGGGTCTGCTGGGGTGCCTGACCGGGTTGGGAAGACTGCGGGTACCCTTGGCCCTGAGGCGCATATCCAGACTGGCTGCTGCCGTAGGGAGGAGCACCGGGGGGCGCGCCATACGGAGGGCCTTGGCCAGGAGGAGGACCTGGAGGCGCCCCATATTGCTGACCTTGGTTCTGTGGAGGAGGGCCAGGGGGAGCACCATATTGACCTTGGCCAGGCGGGGGTCCTGGAGGCGCACCGTACTGAGACTGACCTCCTTGGGGAGCGTACCCTCCACCACCACCGTACTGGCTGACCGAACCCTGAGGACCACCACCGCGACGGGCATTCTCTCGCTCGTCTTTGGTATCGTAGGATGAGTCAATAGCACCGAGCATCAATTTGGCACACTAGGAATGTTAGCGGCATCGCTATGCAGATCGTGCGGGGGAAACGTACCCAAAGCTCTCGGGTGAGATGCACGGGGGGATTGGCACGGGACATTTCATCCTGCTCCACCTCGAAGTCTATAAAACGTCAGTTGAGAAACAGTGGGGAGAGTGGGGACACGGACTGGAAGTGCAATCGATCAAGTGGCCGATCTGAGGATCTTCATCAAGAGTCGATAGGAAGTCCCGAGCGCGCTGATCAGTGCCAACCTGCGAAAATTGGAACGAAACAGCACCCGGACCATAGCGAGTTCGCGAGGTCTCCTCCACGGCGTAACGGATCACATCCCCCACGGCACCGTGTGGCTCGCCTGCCGGCTGTCCATCGGTGATAGTGATAACGAGAACAGGCTTCTCGAGACGGTTTGCACGAGCGGGCTGCACCACCATCGGCTCAACAACCTTGGTCTTGAGGTTCGTGCCGAGGGGTGTCAGTCCCGAGAAACGAACACGGGAAACAAGGCGGTTCACATCCTCGGCGTCACGGATACCATCTCCTGTCTCGGAAGAGTTCATGAACCGCACAGAGATACCGTCCTGGTCGAAGGTCGAAGCTGCAGTCGCAACAATGCCGAGAATCTGTCTCAGTTGGTCCTTCCGCAGTCCCTTCTCTTCAAACTCGATGGATCCGCTGTCATCCACGTACAGGATCACGTCGAACAGCGAAAGCTTCATCACGTCTGTCGCGACTTCCATCGGAACAGCCCATTCGTGAATCAACTTAGCGAGCTTGCCGGGTGCCTCGGCGGCCAGGGTCTGGACGAGACTATCCAGACGCTCGGGTGGGTAGAAGCTTTGGAGGTTCTTCTCTTGGATTGTAGAAATCAGTAACGAGCGGTACGCGGCAACTTGCTGTTGAGTTGCTGGGGGAGCTGGGCCTCCTGCGCCGCTGGGGGCACCACCGGGGGCACCATATTGGCCCGGTCCGCCTGGGCCGGGTGAGGGAACAGGGCGACCCTGAGGCTGGCCGCCAGGATAGGGAGCGCTCTGGGGGTATGAAGGCGCCTGGTTCTATGTTCATTAGCATATTCCTTCTCAACAAACATCAACGCGACGAGATGATCATCAAAAGTGGCATGGTGTGTGAAAACAAAATACAGGGCTCGGGGTATTGTGTACATAAGAGGGCTGTTGTCCTGGGTACTGTTGTTGTCCGGGATATGGCTGCTGCTGTGGCTGTTGTCCGGAGTACTGTTGTTGTCCAGGGTATCCTTGCGGTTGTTGGCCGTAGGATTGTCGAGGCTGTTGACCCGGGTATGGCGAACCAGAGCTGTAGGGCTGTTGCGGCTGTTGGCCCGGGTAAGGCGACGATGCAGTAGCGTAGGGCTGACCTGGTGGAGGTGGAGGCGGGCGGTTGTAGCCCTGCGGTCCCTGCGGTGATGCGGGGTAAGGCGACTGCGACTGCGGAGGTCTGGAATATGAAGGGGTCGAAGGAGCCGGGGATGGGTTGTAGGACTGGTAGGGAGCGGATGAGCCGTTTGGATAGCCTTGGTAGGGATTCGACATTTTGCTGGTAGTCCGGACGGAACCAAGACTGTGGAGGGGGAAAGAAGGGTGTGTATAGTGGGGGATGACAGAAACACAAATTAAAAATTTCTTACCGATCCCTGAGGGGCTGGGGATCCTGAATAAGCCTGATACTGTTGACTCTGGTGTGGATTAGCAGATCTTCTTACTGAGTACTCCGTACATGACGTCGTAGTTCTCGGCGATGTAGGAACAGGAGATTCTATGCAAGACTTACGTGTCCGGCCTGCAGAGCGGAGGGAGGGCCTCCAGTATATCCGGTCGGAGGCGCACCTCCGTAGGTGCCACTGTTCGACATCTTGTCGTTATTCTGACTGGCAGCGATTTTCTGAGCAAACTAGAGAGCGTTTAGAATCGGGTCTCACAGCTACTTGACATCCATGGATTCACATGGAGATCAGATGATATAAGGAGAATCTGCAGCACTTACACCCATGATGCGCGGTGGAATGGAGGGGTAAAGGTAACAAGAAAAATAAGAACAAGCCGATGTCTCACGGGATGAGATTCAATGACGTTGCCTGATGTGGATAGCGCCCCTCCTAATTGAGGCTGAGCTGTATAACTCCGGTACCTCGGGATACTTAGCGCGAGACGACAATTTGCCCGTGAACCAAAGTACCCCCGAAGTACCTTAAAATGAAGTCACCGGGTCACCGGATCCAACGCACTGCATTGTTGGAAGTCACTAGGCTTCAAAGTTTTGTTTTTTCCGGTTTTGCAGACTGCGTGCTTCATTTGCCTCTTTATGTCAGATCAAGAGTAAGGCGTACTTGGAACGTGTACAAGTGGTGCTCGTACTCGGGGCTGAAGGCCCCACAATTCTACGACGCTTCCAGAAGCTGTGGGCTACAAGGCTGTGTCTGTAAGGCTGTGTCTGCATTGCTTGCAGTGCTTGCAGTGCTCACAAGTCTGAGGATCATCCGATTGGTGACCTATCGAAAACATCATACCAATGAAGATTATCATGCTTTCCGGCTTGCCGAATACGCACAGAGCCCAAATCTAGTACACCCGGTGCCACTCTTACAGATGCTTCCCTCATAACGAGCTAAGTTAGTACTGGGGTGATCACTGCGTCGACTGGAACTACTGAAGGACTCGCTTTGAGAGAGGATAATGGAGAGGCTAGATAAGTTGTTATTCGGTGTGCTGTAAAGCAGTCATACTATACAGGCGTTCTTCCAAGGGTACCTTTGATTTCGAGATGAACCTTGGAATGATTTGACCAGTGAGGGTGGCTCACCATGACTTCTCCCGGGGTTGGAGGTTCCAAGGCCGGCTTAGGGCTCTGGGACTATATCTGTAGCCTGAACCTATAGACTATCCGCCCAAGAAGCTTCACCTGGGAACCCGTGGGCTTACGCAGGTACTGAGCACACACTAAATAAGGGCTCTACCTTTAAGGGGGGGATGTATAGAATTTGCGACTCACAGCCTTTGTTTCAGGAAGCAATAACAATTTGGAAATGGTATTGACAGATGCGTGGTGGTAATTATCGGCTTCGACACCTTAAGCAACCCGAAACATATCCCCGGATATAAGCACATTACCGGCTAAGTGTTAGTTCAACACTCGGGACACCAAGTTAATTTAGTTATAGGAAAAAATTAGAGTTGCCCTGAATAGTTAGCATCATTTAAGAAAGGATTGAATAGAGACAAAGAACCGAGTAATGAGGGAACTTCCAAGTTTGACTATGAAGTCAGGGCGGTCGAGCTTTGCCCCAAAATTATTTTCCTCGCAACGCCCCAACACCCAACCCTCACCACATCACTCAGAATGGCCGCTCCAGTACCATTAGACCGTCTGCCTCCCACGACGACCGCCTACGTGATCGCGACCGCCATCATCGCAGGTGTCACCGGATACTTCATCGGCCAAGGCTCGTCGCTCAACCTCTTCAAAGAGAAGAACGAAGGCTGGCCCAACAGCTACAATGTGAAGGTCCACAGCCACTCTTCCGACGAAGAAGAAGGCTCCGACTCCGAGGAAGAGGAGGAGACCGACGACGAAGACGAGGGCAACGGCGAGGAACTGGCCAGCTTCAAGGACAACACCGAGGAGGTGAAGCTGGTGCTGGTTGTTCGCATGGACTTGGGCATGACCAAAGGTATGCAATCTACGAACATCGCTTTGCGCACATGCTAATTCATATTCTCATAGGCAAAATCGCCGCCCAATGCTCCCACGCGACTCTCGCTTGCTACAAATACTTCCAGGAATTCGCGCCCAACTCGCCCATCCTCAAGAAGTGGGAGCGCGGTGGCCAGGCCAAGATCGCCCTGCAGACAAGGTCTGAGGAGGAAGTTCTGCTCATGCAGGCTCAGGCTATGAGCCTTGGGCTTTGCGCGCGTGTCATTCAGGATGCTGGACGCACTCAGATCGCAAGTGGCAGCAAGACAGTTCTTGGAATCTTGGGTCCCAAGAGTGTGGTGGATGGCGTGACGGGACACTTGAAGCTTTTGTAGATTAAATGCCCTCTTGCATACACTAGGCGATGATGATCATGACCTCAATGAAGAGCTTGCGAATATGACGCATATCAAGCCAATTCAGCGTGCAGCGCATCAAACACAGACAGAGCTTAGGCTATCCACTCGATGATTGCTGTTTCCTGGGAGACAGATTTCACCCTGGAGGCACTGAGACTTCTTTTTTCCGTTTTTTCGTTACAATAGTACAGAAGCTAGACTAAGGGATGTAGGCAGTCATGGTTATTCCCTAACCTCAGCGGCCAACGGCCAATCGGCAAAGAGACATGAAATATGACGCCAGCTGACACCAAGCTGTCAAAGCCGAGCTCACCAGTGGGAGCTCAAGACCCGCATCACAAGGCGCAGACATTTAATCTGGGATCTGTCGACCGGAAACCGTAAAGGCCATCTACGCAAAGTTATGATGGCTCCATTCAGTCGAACTGCCCAGCTCTCAACCATCACACAACAACCAGTCAGACTGGAGCCATGGACAGGAAATCTGGACACAAATCCGTTTGGTGAAGAAAAGAAAAGAGAAGGAAAGGGCGGAAAAGCTCTTATTTATGTCGAAAGTGGGGCCGCTAAGATTTTAAGACACTAGACCGTATTGGGACTAGACTGCTCACGTGTCTGCGATTGCGGCTATCTTGCTCGTCGTGGTTGCGCAACGGCGACTATCACGTCCATCCTACCAATTGTCTTTTCGATTGTAATTTCGGGTCTCTTTTTTTATACACCCCATTGCAAAAAAAGCCTCTGTGCGCCCTCCACCTCTCCCTGACCTCCCACCCCCCTCAACCCCGTCAACATGGCGGACGCTCTCTCAATAGAACAGAACAACAAGATCCGTGTGGCCCTCGGCCTCAAACCACTCCCTGTTCCCGGCGCCGGTCCCCAGTTCCAAGAAACGGACAGCGAGTCTGGCGAAGAAGAAGAGGAAGAAGCCAGCACCGTCGATACGCGACAAGCCGCTGGATATGATAACTGGAAGAAACTTCAAGATGACGCCGAGGCGAAGCGAAAGAGAGACGAAAGGAACGCCGCTATCAAGAAAGCGCGCGATATCGCCCAACGAAACTTACAACTCGAAGGCTCAACACTAGGAGAAGCGGCTGGTACCGAGCTTGATACCAAGGCCTGGCTCGCACAGTCCAAGAAGCGCTCCAAGAAGATCGAGAAAGAGCGCGCCCGCAAAACTGCGGAGGAGCTTGAAGAGCGCGAGCGCCTGTTAGCGACCGAGTACACTGCCGCGGATCTGGCTGGTATCAAGGTCGGACACTCTGCGGGCGACTTTGATGGTGATGAAGATCACATTCTCACCCTCAAGGATGCTGCGGTAGATGACGACGATGAGGTGGATGAGCTTGAAAATACGGCTTTGACCGAGAAGGAGAAGCTGGAGGAAAAGCTGGAGTTGAAGAAGAAAAAGCCCGTGTACGATCCTAACGCGGAGGGCCAGGGCCTTCTTTCACAATACGACGATGAGATCGATGGCAAGAAACGGAAGCGATTTACACTGGATGCCAAGGGCTCGACCGAGGAGCGCGAAGCACAGCGCCAGGAAATGTCAAACCAGCTGAAGAACGTGATCAACCTCGAGTTCGAGCCAGAGGTACCCACTTCTGATTACATGGATATCAGCGAGGTCAAAATCAAGAAGCCCAAGAAGAAGAAGGCTAAAACTACGAAACAAAGGGCTGTAATGGACGAAGATGATCTCGCCCCGGCTCCTGAGACTGCCGCTACACAAGGAAACTCCGCCATGGACATTGACTCTAGTGCGGGTGTACCAGTCCCTGCTCGCCGCAAGCCCGTCACCGAAAACGTTTCCTTCGCTGACGATGATGACCTCCAAGCCTCACTGGCGCTGCAACGGCGCGCCGCGTTCAAGAAGCGCAAGAAGATCAGTCCTGAGGAGCTTGCTCGTCAACTCCGCGAAGAGGAGGCCCAAAATTCAGATGAAAATGAAAAGAACGCGGAAGATGAGCCTGGACTTGTCATTGACGAAACATCCGAGTTTGTCGCTAATTTATCAAAATCCGCCCTTCTCGAAGCCGAGGAGAAGCCCAAAGCTGCTCCCAAGCCCACTCCCGCAGAAGAGCCTACTAGTCCAGAGCCCGTACCCGAGGCCGAGGGCGAAGGAATGGAGATTGATATGGACCGCTACGGCGATGTTGAAAACGAAGAGGAGCTCGCCGAGCGCATCAAGCGTGACCAAGCGGCTCCAGCTCAGCCCGAACTTACCGGCACCGGTCTGGAAGAAGAATCTACTCTGGATGAGGGTCTCGGAGCTACTCTTAAGATGCTACGCTCGCGCGGTCTCGTGAAAGATAATGACGGCGGTGCCAAGAACGCACTCATGCGCGATCGTGAACGCTTCATCGCCGATAAAGCCAACCGCGAGACCGAAATCGAGCGCCGCGCGCGCCAGCAGCGTGAGCGCGACCGTACTTCCGGCAAACTCGAACGCATGTCCGCTCGCGAGCGCGAGGAGCACGCCCGCCTGGAGAACAAGCAACGCGATCAACAAGAAGCGCGCCGCATGGCCGAAGTCTTCAACCGCGAATACAAGCCGGATGTCCAGCTCCGCTACGTGGATGAGCATGGTCGCAACATGAACCAGAAGGAGGCCTTTAAGCATCTCAGTCATCAATTCCACGGCAAGGGCAGTGGTAAGATGAAGACCGAGAAGCATCTAAAGAAGATTGAGGAAGAGAAGAAACGCGAGGGCATGAGTGCCTTGGACACTAGTCAACATGGCGGCATGAACAATGCTGTTGGTGACGCTGCGAAAAAGAATCGCCAGGCCGGTGTTCGCTTGGGCTAGGTACATAGAGGTCAATACCCATACGATGTACATCAATGCATATTTACACCCAAAAGGGTAAATTTCCGCGTTAGTGTATGTCCTCCCGAGCTACGTAATGCTGGCAAGTTGTCTCCGCATGTGGGGATATCAAATTACGAAATGATGTTACGAGAGGATTTCCTTGCTTCCAAGGTTTTTTGCTTTTTTCGGTTTTTTTCGGAGTTATCTCTGTTGTGGATGATATCTCTCTGCCACGTCCCATATCCTAACAATTCTATCATATATGGAGAGCTTCGTAGGGAGGACCCTCCATGCAGGTGTGTTCTGTACAAATACCGATCTTACCCCAACTGTGCGTGAGGGGAAAAAAGTGTGGAGAAGGGGCTTGATCAGTTCACCGGAGACGCAAATTCCCGGCAGGACATCCCCAGCCTTTAAAGATGGGCTGGTGGGCTGATGAATGGGCTGGGTTTTAGTATATTGTTATGGCCTGTTCAGAATGTATATCTGGCTACATTCCACTTTGAAACAGCAACACTTGAGACCTCGGGAGCTGTTCACAATTGTATTAAAGAGAACGGTCAATTGAAGAAAAAAGAAAAAGAAAACAATTAAACAATTAACCGTGCGGAGGTGAGAGCCAATCCCACTCGCACATCTCGCCGTAATAAGTACTGGGTACTTTGTTCACACCGTGTTTCTCCACTATGTAGGAAGTACCCGGTACCACTATCACATGAGTCAAGCAAAAAAACATCGGGACTGTGTCTCCGACCCTTTATTAGCTCGCTTCCTCCGGTTCTTCCCTTTTCCATTCCCCAAGTCTAGCCTCTAGATCTAGGTGTCATCCCTCAATTTGATCTTTCTTCATCTCTGCAACCATGCTTTCCACTCTTCGCGTCGCCAGCCGCTCGGCTGCCTCCCGTGAGGCCAATGTGCGCACCGTTATGGTCGCTCGTCACGGCTCAACCTGGGCCAACGTTCCCCAGGGCCCTCCTGTAAGCTTGGTTTCAGAGCTTCCACCAGACAATTGGTGACTTGGAAAGGCAGTCCTAACCTCAATGGATCTATAGGATGCTATCCTCGGTATCACCGAGGCTTTCAAGGCCGACTCCTTCAAGGAGAAGATCAACCTCGGTGTTGGCGCTTACCGTAAGACTCACCGTGGCATGTTGTACAATGAATTGCATTGCTGACGGAAGTGTTCAAATTCAGGTGATGACAAGGGCAAGCCTTACGTCCTTCCTTCTGTCCGCACCGCTGAGGACAAGGTTGTCGCATCGCGCTTCGACAAGGAGTACGCTGGTATCACCGGTATTCCCGCCTTCACCACTGCCGCCGCCGAGCTCGCTTACGGCGCCGACTCCTCCGCCATCAAGGATAACCGTCTCGTCATCACCCAGACCATCTCCGGTACCGGTGCCCTCCGTATCGGTGGTTCTTTCCTGAAGCAGTTCTACCCCGGCGCGAAGAAGATCTACCTCCCCAACCCCAGCTGGGCCAACCACAAGGCTGTCTTCTCTGACTCCGGCCTCGAGGTCGCTCAGTACAGCTACTACAACAAGGAGACCATTGGTCTTGACTTCGAGGGTCTGATCGCCGACATCAAGGCCGCCCCCGAGCAGAGCATCATCCTCCTGCACGCCTGTGCCCACAACCCCACCGGTGTTGACCCCACCGAGGCTCAGTGGCGCCAGATCAGCGATGTCATGAAGGAGAAGAACCACTTCGCCTTCTTCGACATGGCCTACCAGGGCTTTGCCAGCGGTAACGCTGACCAGGATGCCTTCGCTCCCCGCCACTTCGTCAAGGAAGGCCACAACATCGCGCTGTGCCAGTCCTTCGCTAAGAACATGGGTCTCTACGGCGAGCGTGTCGGTGCCTTCTCTCTCGTTTGTGAGAACACCGAGGAGAAGAAGCGCGTTGAGTCTCAGATCAAGATTCTCATCCGTCCCTTCTACTCCAACCCTCCCATCCACGGTGCCCGTGTCGCCTCCACCATCATGAACGACCCCGCTCTCAACCAGCAGTGGCTCGGTGAGGTCAAGGGCATGGCTGACCGCATCATCGAGATGCGCTCTGCGCTCCGCACCAACCTCGAGAAGCTCGGCAGCAAGCACGACTGGTCCCACATCACCAGCCAGGTAAGCTCCCAATGTCTCCAACTCCTGCGACACAAGCTAACTTAGACCTCCAGATCGGCATGTTCGCCTACACTGGCCTGAAGCCCGAGCAGATGGATGCTCTTGCCAAGGAGGTAAGATTATCCCATACCATTGCATTAAACACTTCTAACGAATTGCTTAGCACTCCGTCTACGCTACCAAGGACGGCCGTATCTCCGTCGCCGGTATCACCTCCGGCAACGTGCAGAGACTCGCCGAGTCCATCTTCAAGATCACCGGTTAAATCCGTTAAAAATAGACTTGAAAGGATATACGATAAAATGAGCGGGCGTGATAACCAGGGCCCGGGCAGGACTTGCATTGGACCGGCCCTTTTGTACTGATATCTAATGTCTCTGTTTCATATATAGCATGGTTCGGCTTTGTCCGTCTTAACGGAGATTTTGGATTCTTCTACTTCATTTGCTTCTCCCCTTCCAGGGCTGGGCCTAGTGCCGGCGTCTTTTACCTTAGATTGGCAAGGTCAGAGTTCATATTGTTCAGTGCCATGTCATGTATGACATTTTGAGTATCAGCTAGGTGAACCTTGGTCCATTGACTGCCCTCAGCAATCAGTGTTACATCCATCACCATTGGCAGGCAAGGGTACCCTGGGCACACGATTACCAGGTGACTTTCTCTGTTACTGGAAGCACCTTAACAACCAACTTCGGCATAATCTTCTTTGATGGGACTGGCGACTAGGCCAATGAGCCACTCTTGATAGGATGTGCATCTACCCACTCCTTTGCCATTGGAGAATAATCACACGGCTTGTACGGCTCAATCATCTCCGCCAACCAAGACCTCTTGCGCCGGCTCTCCAAGCCTAAGTCTCGAATCAAAAGGTCAAAGTACGGAAGTGCATCAAATGCCAAATCCGCAACTTCGCCTCCATACCCGCATGGGTATCTCCATTTCCCCCACTGTGAGCTAAGCACAGCCTCCCGCACAGCGTCTGCGTCATTTACAGGCGTCCGATCTAGTTTGCTGTCGAAGTACGCCGAGATCCACAACCCTTGTAGATTGGCGCAAATGGACGTGCTCGCAGATGAAACCATTCCTGCAAATGCTAGGCTTCGATCTTCCCATAGAGCGGGCGGTACCATGAACCGGTATAATCGCAGGGGATCGGATAGTTTTGGCGGACTGCGAAGCAGTGGTTGCGACTTGAGGATCGGAAAACGAGCTAGAATCTCTGCATCGGCTGCCTGAGTGAGATCTGCCATCTCAGACACTGATCTTTGGAGCTTGATGTCCCAATTGCTGAAGTTGAAAGAAGGGGTCTTCTTCCACCCAGTTGCACAGATCAGGGCATCGGCACCCAGGAGCTCGCCGGTGGACAGGTGTACCTTCCTCGGGCTCAGAAGCGAGATGTTTGCCGTGTGAACCCGTATAGTCCCGTTTTTCACGAGCTCGAAGAAGCCCGAGTCATAGTTGTGGATACTTACTCCGCTGCCGGTCCAGAAGGCCGATGTCCATGGTTTGAGAGCAGCAAGACTTGGATATTTGCAATCATCATACTCATTATCCTTGATGATATTAGAGCTCAACATTCGCCAAAATGCACGCACAACCATGCGTCCAATCCGAGTCCCGTGCAGAAGCCTGCGAATCAGCGAATATCCATCTTCGTCGCCCCATGGCATAGGGCTCATCCATGTGAGACAACGCGTGTGAAGCAGCTCTTCCATCTTCCTTTTCAGGGGAGTAACAAAGGCCGGAGAAAGCCACACAGGACCATTTCCATCTGGACGAATGACAAGATCAACGTGAGCCCCCGCTTGTGCATATGCAAAAGCCACATCAAACGCAGACTTTGCGCCTCCCACAACGACGACATTTTGCGAACTGTCCACATCACCATGATTTAGGAAGTCCTTTACATGGAATAGAGGAGCACCGAAAGTCTCCTGTCCCGGGTATGAAGGGAAATTAGGCGTCGAAGTCAAACCAGTGGCCAATATCAGCCTCCTCGTTCTAAGTGAAGCTGACCCTTCCTCGCAGGAAGTATTGACTACCCAGCCATCGACATGGCGCTCGATGGTCTCCACGGTAGTATTGAAAACCACACGCTCAAAAACCCCGAAACTTCGCGCGTAGTCGCTCAAATAGCGATGCAAAGTCGCCGCAGGAATATGGCTATTTGGTTTCACACCGTATGCTTCGCCCATGGGAAAATCGGGATACTCATATGATCCAATCATGTTGTTCGACTTTAGGCCAGGGTATAAGCGATGCTCGGCCCAGGTCCCGCCACAGGTGCTGGCTGACTCGATGATTGTGATGCGTTCATAGGGGTGAAGTTGGATATAGTGTTTGGCTGCTGCGAGGCCGAACCATCCTACGACAAGGGCGTTAGCTCGGATTGGATTATTCGAGTTACTCAATGCTTACCGGCACCAACCACAACCAGATCATGCTGCTCAACCATTGTATCTTGATATCGACTGCTCAGCGATGTTTACGAAAAGTATCTGCGAGCTTGGTTCGACTATTTGGTGTACCCGTCCATATTGAAATGTCAATTTGCTTTTTCTTCCTACAAGGATACTACTGAGCTATGGAATGGACTTGAATGTATTTGACACGAGAGGAATAACTTGGTGTATTGCAGGTATTTCGCAACTAACTCGTTCTGTTGCCGCGGTACCTCGTTTTTCGACCATCGTCACCAAATGAATGAACCGATCCCAAATTCCAATTCCTTCTGCCCTCCAGATTTTGTCATACCAATGAGAAGCTGTAGTTCTGTCTTTGCTAACTTCATGGCTTGAAAGGGTTCGACCTCGGCGAGACTCCGATGTAGAACAAGGACCTTGACTATTTACTGCAGTGCAACTAGAGAAAGCGGCTACGTCCAATCACATTCATCGCACTGACTGGCCTCATTAGGGAAAGAGAACCGACGATATCAAATCATCATTATCTTGGCTCGCATGCCTAGCACTTCGGAACCAATTCCGCGTTACCGATAGCCTGCCTCATGCTCATCATACCTATTCTTCGATATTTAAAACCACCCAAGGACAACGAAGTGAATATTGCGAGTTTCTCAATAGATGACACCCAAAGCTTGAAAAGTCGAACTTGTCATGTCACCATCCACGAAAGAAGGGTTCCTCTGGACCCCCGAAGGAACACAAGAAGGTCTACAGACAGATGCGTCCCAGAGAACATCAACCAGCACACAAGACAGCTACGACGTCATAGTCATCGGTGCAGGATTCGCCGGTCTCATCGCAGCAAGAGACCTCAGCCAAAGACACAATCTCAATGTCCTCCTCCTCGAAGCGCGAGACCGTATCGGCGGCCGCACATGGACAGCCAAAGTCCTCAACGAAGAGATCGAAATGGGCGGCACATGGGTCCACTGGGCCCAGCCACATTTATACAGCGAACTGCGAAAATACAACCTACACGCGAACCTGAAGACGTCTGCTGGAACGCAGGCGCCGGAAAAGCAGTTCTTCGCATCCGGTGGCTCACGGCGGGAGGTATCGATCGCGGAAGCGGGTGAGATACTGGATCGTGTCTCGCGGGCTTTTTTCACGGTTGATGGGCATGATAGTCGTGGTCTCATGCCTTATCCTCATGACCCATTGCGAGAACCTGGGTTGTGGAGATCGTATGATCATCTATCTGTCAAGGACCGGCTAGATTGCTTGGATCTCCCGCAGTTTGAAAAGGACTTGTTCGAGTCGAATGTTAGTACTTTTGGTAGTGCGCCTGGATCGGATATTGGGTTCACTGAGGCGCTGAGGTGGTATGCCCTGGGCGGACACAGTATGGCGGGTGTGTTTGAGATGGCTGGACTATACAAGATTGGCAGAGGGGGGATGACATCGTTTGCAAATGCAATTCTGGGTGAGTATAGTGGTGATCTTCTGTTCAGCACTGCTGTGAAAGAGATCAATCATGTTGCGTCGGGGATCAAGGTTGTGACTACTTCCGGGAAGTCTTTGCATGCAAAGACAGTCGTCTGCACTATTCCTCTGTAAGTGGTATCTTGACGCCGATCCGGATTGCAATTAACCGATCACAGGAACTGTCTCGGAGATGTAACTTTCAATCCGCCCCTGGGCCCTCTTCGACAAGAAGCTATTGCCGAAGGCCATATAAACAAAGGAGCCAAGATCCATTTCAAGCTTCGGTCAACAGAGCCAGGCTGGTTTGCTACGGCTCGTGATAGCTCGTATCTCTTTGCGTTTTCTGATCACAATGGCACGCAAACTTCCGGACCAGCGGGAACTTGGTGCATTGGCTTTGGATATAACTCCAAATTGTCGGACAAGGCCGATAGTCAGCATATGATCGATCAGTTCCGGAAGGATATCCAGCCCGATGCAGATGTCGAGGCATATGCAACTCATGATTGGGTGAATGATCCATACGCCAAAGGAACATGGGCTTGCTGGGGTCCCAATTCTGCTTCGAAATACCTCGAAGAGCTTCAGAGGCCTCATGGGCGTGTGGTTTTCGCTAGTGCGGATTGGTCGGATGGATGGAGAGGGTTTGTGGATGGAGCTATTGAGCGTGGTCAGCAGGCTGTGCAGGACGTTATGGTGCGTTTGAGGGATGGCTCTGGCTTTCGGTCGAACCTTTAGGTAGTTGGGCCAATGGACTGGGGTTGTAGGAAACGTGCAGGTCAAGACATGGCGGACACGAACTAGTACTAAGATAGAGAGGGATATTTGGCGCTAAAGAGATTCTCAAATTGATTCGTATTAACCTATGATTTGAGGTAATATGCAGTAGAAGTGAAATTGTGAGGAGCCCCAAGCCGAACGCCAATTACGCCAGTCCAGCTTTTTAAGAATGCAGCACGATTAAAGACCCATCAAACCACTATGGCCCATTTGCGATCCTCCACCTGGGACAATGGAGGGACACACGCAGCCTGGGGGTACATCGGCAGCAGAGTAGGGGTACCAGCCAGAAGAAGGAGAGGGAACAGATCGCCCCATGACTCGAGCGATGATGCTGACAGGTGTGCCGTTGGTGCCTTGACTGGCATGGAGAAGGCCGAAGCGGAGGAAGACCTCAAAGGTGGTGACCAGAATCGAGATAACAATGAGAACAATGATAATCCAAGTTTGGTCTGGCAGGAACGGTTAGTGATGTGTCTTTTGAGCATGAGATAGAGACTTACGGGAGGTTCTGGTGTCGGCGATCGAGTCGGAAAGGATCTCAGCAAGATCAAGGAATACACGGCATCGCTCGTTCAAGACCTGGATACGGGGCTTGATCTCGAGGTACTCGCGCACGGCGATGTAGAGCGGATATAGGGTCGGCTCGCTCTCCCAGAAGAAGTTGGGGACGTCGAGCATGTTTGATGCTGCGTAATTGTTAGCGTGCTTTCGAGGCTAAAGGGCGGCTAAAACTTACATAGGTTGACTTCGACACGGCTCTTAAAGAGACGTCCGAGGATACGGAACACCTCTTCGCGCTTCATGCCCAATTGGCCTGTGACGGCTAGTCGTCTGGGGACGTCCTTGGCATCTGCCATCTGGCGGGCCATGACCTCCTCGAAGAAACAGAGCTTGGTGCTTTGTGAAATACCATGACTGATGGCAAGCTTGATCATATGGTCACCACTGCGTAGTGTGATCATATCGTTGTAAACTCGCGGACGTGAGATCTCAGTCGAGTATTCGAAGTGGAACTCTTCTGTCTCGAAATCCTCTTCATCCAGCGGCATTGTTGCCAGCGGAATAGGAATTCCGGTTGCTGATGATGTGGCGAAGGCCAGATCAGCGAGCAAATCTTTCTCCTGGCGCTCGGTGAAGTTCCAGAACACTACCACACCATAACTGAAGACGAACATTTCAGCAACATTGTACAATGTGCGAGCTGGAGCCTGGGGCAACGAAGATGAGGAAGGCGCAGTGGGTGGAGGAGATGGGCGGTCTCGAACGAGAGCGTGGCTGTCATCTGTGCTGTGTCTTCTGCGACGGAGAGGCTCTGGCGAAGGGGGGCTGTTCTCGTCGTTGGTATCGGATGGCTGAACATGCTCCAATCCCTGAACACTCTCACTAGAGCTAGCAGCATGCTCGTGCGTCTGCTCATGCTCATGCTCGTGTACGATTTCATGCGCATGCTTATCGGCATGGCCACGAACCTCCTCGCTAATCCTGTTCAAGAACTCTTCCCGATTCTCCTGGTGGGAATGATCCGCTGAATCATGCGGCGAAGCTTCATAATGATGCTCATCCTCCGGACGATTGTGACCACCAACAGAGTGCTCCTCCAGCTCAACCATGTAATCATCATGATGATCACGCTGCTCATTGCGCTCAATCTCCTCATCCAGCAAAGACTTGCCACCGGGGTATTTCAGCACAGGGCTACTCCTCAATCGGTACCCATCATGACCAGGCAAAAGAGGCAGATGATAAGCCGTGTAAAGGCAATCATCATAAAGCTTCGTCCTTCCGCCATGCTGCTCCTTGACGAACGCAGCAAGCGACCCCATCTTGTACGCCTGGGCCGTGCAATAAGCCGTAACACGAGCCAGCTTTTCCGTCCTCCTAGCCTTGGGAAGACGCTCCGCATAACTCTTCGCGCGCTCAGGCGCAACACGCCGTTTCTTCAATACCTCCTCCTCAGCCAGCAACGGCGCAAGATCATTATCAACACCAAAGTCACCACCCAGCCGCTTCGAGACTAGAAGCTGGTGTCGGACCATTTCCGGATCGACATTTTTCTCCCGCGCCAATCGAGCAACGAGTTCCTCGTCCACCATATCTGAACCTTCAGCGCCCTCATCATCTTCATCTTCGGTCTCCCCTTCTTCAATCTCGTCGGTATCAGGTAGAAGAACCAGCTTCTCGCTGACTTTGGTCGTTCGAGGGGGCAGACGCGGTTGCGCCGCGAGTCGCCCGGCTTTCCCTGCTTTACCACTCCCCGACACCGCACTGGAACTACTGCTTCCAGAAGTGCCAATCAACCCACCTGCTGCAGAGGCGAGTCGACGTGATCGAGAGGTAGGCGGTGGCCCACGCTGTTGCATTGAAGGCACGTCGGATGCGTACTGTAGGACATTATCGACGGTGATGAATCGGGTAGCCGGGGAGCGACGACGACGGGGAGCTTGAGGATTCTGCTGATCACGCGAGTCCGTCACCTAGTATGCATGTGTTAGCACAAATTCGTTTCACAGAAAAGCATCCTCAAAAAAAAAGTTGGCGGGACTCGTACCAGAACGGTCGGGCTGCGCTGACTAGTCCCCCGTCCACGGGCCGGGGGCGTCATTGTCAATGAAGCTTGAGAAAGTACTGTTTTGGAATCTCAATGGAGCTGAGTGCCTTGTAGGAGCACCTCTGTTATGGAAGACGATCTCGCCGTGAGTGTCACATCTGTATGATGCTGGAGACAGCAAGTTCGATACGCATTACGCGCTAAACCTAGTTGGGATTGGGCTCAATTCCAAGTGTATGATGTAATCATCACGTGCATTTTCACTCATTACTAATTCTGCCTTGTGACATTGCCACGTGCTGGTTGGTCCAATTAGATGCATCGACTGGGCCCGCTAACCACAGTGGGACTGGCAGTCGATCTGGGGTAAAGTTGTTGATCAACAAAAACTTCAAGATTACCATACGGCTAGAAGTACGAGACGAGGATGGGATGTAGTGAATAATTGATAATGATATTTGTTTTGTCCATATAGGGACTTTGGGTTTTTGTGCTGTTGCTAATAATGATAAAGATAAAGATAATGTGGACTAGCCACTTGGAAACGATTCCCAGAACATAGGGGGAAGGACAGTCATAAAGATAGGAAATTGGGTAAGGATAACATTGGGGGGATAAAATTGCAGACAAAGAAAGAAAGAAAATGCCCATTGAACGCCGTGTCTGTCGAGTCGTATGCCGCCGGAGTGCAAAACGTTCCTAGATACTGCAGATCTAGGAACGCAGAGCCTTCAGCTGACGATCTTCGTCCCAGATCTCCTTCTTCATTGCTTCAAGGTGATCGTGTTGACCCTGGAGGCGCCCCAGCTCCTCGCGGGTGGGGTTCGCCTTCTCTGCAAGGGAGACATGCAGAGCACGGTACTTTGTATAGAAGCGCTTGAATCTCCGAGACTTTTCTTGCAGGTTCTGCCACATGATCTGGTGGCTCAGGGGGGGTGACGCACTGCCAGTGCTGCCACCGCTGGATGTGGTGCTGACCGCTCGGCGGCGCTTGGCTTCGAGGTTGCCGGTGGGTCGGCCTGCCTGGGGCACGGACAGGCGGTCAGGCTCTGCCTTGCGTTTCAAGGGGTTGGCAGCGGGCTTAATAAGGCCACTGGGCTGGCTCGTGGTTTTCGCAGCTGTAGGCTTCGCAACAGCAGCGGTGGATGGGGCCTTGGTCGCCTTGGAATTGTGAGACATGAGCGGCGAAGACGAAGAGGAGCCGGACGATTGGTTCTGGCTGTCGGCCCTCTTGCGAGCGGCGGGGTCCGATGCATTGGCTGGAGGAGAAGACCCAAGTGGAGAGGGCTTCTGCGGCGAAGTGGAGGGCGAGAGGGGGGCCGCTTCGAAGCCGTGACCTTGGTGGTAGGCTTGGTGGGTTCCAGCTTGGGCTTGACGGTCTCGGGCTTGGGGACCTTGGCGGGAGCCTTGGTAGGAGCGGGAGGCGCCTCAGTGGCACGGGGCTTCGATGGGGCCTTGATCTTGGGAGGCTGAGCCTTGACACTAGAAGGAGCCCGTTTGTGTTCCGCCTGTGGCTTGGGGGGAGGCGCGGGAGGTGCATCGAGCATTTCAACGTCATCATCGTCGTCAGAGTCTTGGACAAACTCGGTAGACTTGATCTTGCTGTTGCCGTCCATCTTGGCGGGTGCCTTGGTTGCGGCCTTCTTGGTGACCCGTCCGGTAAGCGTGCTGTTGGCGACCTTGGGCTTTGGCTTCGACTTGGGAAGCTCCTTGTCTGGAACCCGGGCCTTCTGCGAAGTTGTAGTGGTCTTCATGGCAGGCGTAGATCCCTTTGAGGCGTGGTCGGCTTCGTCCTTGCCCGAGTCGTCGCCGCTGGCTTTGGCTTTGGCGGGTTGCTTGGGAGGTGGGGCGGTTCGAAGGTTGAGGCGTGACAAGCACTTTCCCTGACCTCGCTCTTCCTTGGGAAGGAGCTTTTGCCAGATGGGATCGCTCTTGGCAACGCGCATGCGATCGAAAGCAGAAATAGCGTTCTCAATTGCCATGTTTCGGTCCTCAGAGCTGTATTTGAAAGTCCACACGTCGAGGTCCTTGAAAATCTTGTCCCTCAGATCAAACTTCTCAGTCAGAATTCGGTTCGGGGTTCCAAACTTCTGGGCGAGCACGGTGCAGTCTCCGAGGGTGGTGCGGGTCTGGCTGGCCATGAACTTGGCAGTCACAGGACGAATGGCGAGCAGATGAATGAACGGGGTCTTGAGGGCATCCAGCCTCGCTCGATCCCGAGATTGCAACATGGGGGCCGAAGTGGGCGTCATTGTGAGGGCTGGAGATTTAGGAGGAGCGAGAGTTGGAGAAGCAGTGAGAGAACGAGTGGCGGCGGTCTTGAGGAAGCGGTCCTTCTCGAGCTCGATTTTGCTCGTGGGACCTCTGTAGCCTGCCTTGCTACCACGTAGCCCACGTAACTCATCGGGGTGAGAGATTATGTGCGTCTTTTTCGATTCTTTTCCTCTCTCGTGAGCATTTAGTTTTTCTTCAAGATCTGCTAATGCCTGGTCGGTCGCAGCGGTATCATTTTTAGCTTTTTCCACCTCCAGACTGTGACTTAGCACGCCCGTGAAATACAAAGATTCTTCAGAGCTATGGTAGATCTCGGAGCGATGTGTTTCAGGATACGCATGGAAGGACTGTGACTTGCCCCCGTAGTGTAGAGACGGGTGCTTGCCCAGACGAAGCCGGGCAGGTTGTTCCTTTCTCAGGCTGTCGATCAGATCATCCAGCGTGCTCTGCACCAGGCTCAGCCGCATGATCTGATTCGGACGAGCGGAGAGGCCTCCGGACTGATCTCCCGGGAGGAGAGACAGTCCGGAGGGTGGGATATGTAGTTCGGTATGCATTATGGGAGGAGAGGAGAAGGGTGAGAGTAGGAGGAGAGGTTCAAGTCGGGAATGAAGAAGGATTCGAGGTGAGCAGGGTCGGATGGCAGCGTGAGAGCTGCAGGTCAGGCGGCCAACTGCAGGAGGGAAGAACCATACGCCATAAGATCGGAGGCGAATTATGGGTTCATGCAACTATGTGGGAAATATGAACATGTACAGAGAGAGGGAAGAAGAGGAAAGGATGAGGAGACAGGCGATGAGCAAGGCGAAGCGGAGAGTGGGGAGAGAGCTGACGGTAAATTACAGGGGATTCCCGATGGGGGTTAATTAATTTACGAGGTACCGTTCTATTTAAGTACCTGGGACCTGGGAGCTGATCTTGTTGCTATTGTATTCCACAAAGAGCGGGAAAATATAGAGGTGAAAGAAGTCCAGTAGATGAAGGAATATAATATAGACACAAAGAGAACCAAAAGATATTAGCTATATCTACACACTCAATGAGTTAAGCTATCCAGCATTAGAGATATAATACCATACCATACCGATACCGTGAGGAGAGAGACTCCATCAAAAACGGGGCTTCCCGAGTCCAGACTTGTTTTCCGCTCTAAGCGGGTGTGGTCGGGTTTATTTGGATTTATAAACTGTCTGGATCTTGGAATTAATCTTGGGCTATTCGGTGAAGTTGGTTCTTCACTTCCCAACTCTGGTTCTGGTTCTCAATCCATTGTCACCTTTGTTCAGGCGGATGGGGGCTATTATAAGAACATCTGAAACGAGAAAAAAAAGAAAAAAAAGACCCTACACATACCACAGCACAAAGCACTCGGAGCCATTGAAAAGGTCCGTAAAAAAAAAGGAATGCCACAATACCCCTCGTTTACTCGAGATCCAACCGGGTGTGGTACCGTCCAATTTCAATCTTTCGTTCTCCGAGATCCAATATACCCTTAGTCTACTGCTTTCTTCCAAGGTGCTTTGCCCAGGTTCTTTTGCTTGTACTTGTATTGGGTAATTGCTCTGTATGCTCTGTATGCTCAGTATCCGACCTGTACTTACTCCGAAAGGGAATGTTTCACAATGCCAACTGTAATACGGCTGTGCTTATTCTCGGCCCCCAGCTCCGCATACATTCTTCACATTGGGCACAGCGGTGGCAAATATGCATCAGCGCAGTGTCTGAACGCACCGGACGTCTGGACTTATAATACGTGGAGTCGGAGATCTCGAGGGGGAAGACATACCGGTCCCCTTGCGCCTCACTGACGGTCGTACAAACTATAGCCGGCTAGTCTGCTCGGGTGGTCTGCTAGTCACATAGTCTGAGACAGGGGTGCCTGTTCTGCATCCAGAAAACCTGATCCGATCTACGCATTTAAGGCCATGCAGGTCGGGTCCGAAACGGAGATCCTCCGTGTCCATTGGTCACTTCCACTACAATCTGCCACTTCCGACCACAGATCCCATCTCTGTAGTGGTACAAGTATGTAGTACGCAGTAACTACCTGGGATTTGGGTATACGTATTATCCGCACCGAATCAAAGATAAAGATTACATTAAAACATGACGACCAACGACGTCGCCAAAGCCCTGCGCGCTCTCCACCAACCAGGCAACGCCGTGCTCCTCACCAACGTCTATGACGCCGCAACAGCATCCGCCATCGCCTCACTGCCGACCGCCCAGGCAATCGCCACGGCCTCGTACGCCATCGCCGCCTCGATCGGCATAGACGACAACGCGCTCACCAAAACACAGAACCTGACCGCCATAGCCGCGATCGCATCCGCGGTTCGCGCGATCAACCCGCTGAAACCACTAACGGCCGATCTGCAAGATGGCTACGGTGATACGGCCGAGCTGGCCGATACCGTGAGACAAGTCATTGCGCTCGGGGTGGTGGGTTGCAACATCGAAGACACGGATGCGATGGGTTCATTGCGGTCGCTGGATGAGGCAGTGGAGCGTGTGAGGACGGTGGTGCGAACGGCGGCGGAGGCGGGAGTTCCTGACTTTGTGGTCAATGCGAGGACGGATGTGTTGGCGGGCGGGACGGTCGATCAGGCCATTGACCGCGGGAAGGCATTTTTGGGGGCTGGAGCCTGTACGGTTTTTGTTTGGGGGCCTGGGGGCAGGGGGGTTTCGCGGCAGGAGGTGGTGAGCTTGGTGGCTGCGCTGAACGGGCGGGTCAATGTCAAGATGAATCTCGGTGAGGGCTTTCTGGGTGTGCAAGAGATCAGGCAATTGGGGGTTGCTAGGATTAGTGTTGGGCCTGAGTTGTGGAAATTGGCTATGAAGGCATTTACTGAAAAGGCAGAGAGCCTATTGGCTTTGTGAGGCTAGAGTTAGTCTTGATCAATAGTCTAATAGTCTAGTACGGAGATAGTTCGGAGTACTTGGATGTGTATTGTTACCAACTTCAATTTATTAGCACTCGTTAATCAAATACATGAGACATCAAATCAAATGCCCGGGCGAACCTCCTGTCTGGGTTCTCCGATTAAACAGTACGCCCGGGTGGTCATATCCCTAATGAGCCCCTATAAGATCAACCCCAACCCGTCCCAGGACAATAGCGGTAAAGGCCTCAACTCCAAGCCCCTTAACCCCGACGGCAAATCCCACCCGTGCACCGATTTCCATAGCAACAGTTGCTATCCACGACGCAAGGCCCATTGTCTTCACTGCAGAGCGGCCAATGCTCGTCCGTCGAGCGGCATTTGTTCGCTGCGCAATAGCCAGAGCAGCATTGCTTCGTCGGATCACCAAATACACAAGATGCTAGTTCCTGTCAGAACTTATCCATTCCATCTACCTAGGTTCTTACAGTAAACGCCTACGCAAGTGGCAGTGGGGACACAGGTTGTGATCGTGGTCGAGGGCGAAGAGAACGTCGCCGTCGTGCATGTCTCTGTCAGCACACAGCGTCCGCGGTGCCGCATCCTGCCGGACACGCTGCTGCTCCTATTTCAGGTGAGCGGGTCAGTTTGGTTTCAAAGCGGTTGATGCACGGAGTGCATACTCGCCAGAGCGAGGTGGGCGAAAAGGACGAAGAAAGCGCTGTAGTTCATCTTATCAGGTGTCTTTGACTTTTGGTGCTGAGTCTTCCGGAGTAGTCAGTCGATTGGGATCTCAAACTCTCTCTTCCTATCGTCCTCCTTAGCTATATACCCCGGCCCAAAACTATGGATACGAGAATGCCAAACCATCACCACCCACAAAGCAGACGAGCAGATGACCTTATACGAAGCCATCGACATGATCATGCAAATTCGCATCCCACGCAAGAATCCATGGTTCAAACCTCGGAACCTAAAGCTTTAATTATTTCCCCAGACTTGCATCTCCACTAGCGGTGATCCCCGGCACCTGAATACGAACCTCAACACGAGAAGTCAGATAATCTCCCGACCTAATTGGTCTCGATGTGAGACACTCGCTTGTTGAATCTCCCAGCAAGTGGTTTTTTTCCGCATGCTGATCATCGCAATTGACTGAAACATGTCTGGCAAAATCATGTGGTTGATTTGGAATCCTGAATCTGCAATCTTGAATCACATTAGACCACGCAACGCCAACAAAGAATCCTGAGAGCACTGAATTTACACCTAGTCTACTAACTTGAAACCCTCTACTTCTTAGCTTAATCTATCTTCCATGTGTGTTATATCCACTGATCCAATCGTAAGATAGAACCTCGCCACATGAACCAGTAAGCCAATCAAAATTGGCATCCAGGGCACCTACTTTCAATGCATGCGAACTAATCTTGTACAAAGAACATCAAGTAGTACAGTACTCCGTACTATTTCCCATTTTCTGAAGCTACATTGCCACTGGTATGTAACTCCAATACACCGTCACAGATACAAAGAACGTCATGTAACAATATTTCATAACAAGACGAACGTCGCACAACACACCCCGTTACCAAAAGTCTTT
Organism: Penicillium sp. MA 6036; assembly: GCA_003138045.1. Taxonomy (NCBI): domain Eukaryota; kingdom Fungi; phylum Ascomycota; class Eurotiomycetes; order Eurotiales; family Aspergillaceae; genus Penicillium; species Penicillium sp. MA 6036. The sequence continues at coordinate 60,229 of QAGG01000107.1, forward strand.
AGCTTGAGGACAGTGGGTGATACCAATGACGGGTCTGGGTGACTAGGTCACAGCAGCTAGTCATTTAGGCGATTTCCAAGGTACTCGCTCCAACTACCGATCCACCTGTAACTTGGATGGCATGTCGAACGGTAGCACAACCCCTCTATTGGTACGTCTGGAGCAGGATGCCTTGTCTTAGAACACAACAGTTGGAGCTGCATGTGAGACAGGATCAGAGCTTCCTACTGTCGGGAATCTGTAGCTTCGGTTGACTGGTATCGCAGCGGCAGTGAGGCAGCTGGACATGAATAACTATAGTGTTTGGCTGGCTAGCTGATGCCTTGGGTGTTTCCCGAGGTCTGTTCTCGCTTCTCCGGTGGAAAGTCACCAATTTTCGGTCTGGAAGCTCAAAGTTGCAGGTGTGGATAGTGTAACCTTGAAACGAACTCATGCAACCCCCATGCGTGGCACTGTTCTAGGGGTGTAGATTTCCGTAGCTATGTGCTGGTATTTATTTCGTGACCGGATTCACCTGAGCAATGTCCTAAAGCACCGGAGTCTTTGATAAAAAAATCATTTGAGTAATGAGGTCGCTCAAGAACACCGTCTATGGATACCACGCCGAGATATGAGATCAACATCCAGCCCCGAGTAAAGATGTGTGACAGCAAGAACAGAAAGCAATATTAGATATATAGATAAACACGACGGAAAGATAGAAAAAAAAGCCAGATCCCAGACACCGCAGAGTCACCAACCAAAAAGAAAATCCCGAACCCATCCATTGATCCCAATGCCACCAATCTATTCCATGGATGCAGTTCCTCATCTGATCGTGTCTCGGTAAATGCCATCCGAGGAATGGCGATAAAAGCAAATAAGGGCAGAAACACGATCAGACCCGACTCCTTCCCGTGGTTTCCAGTATAAGTACAAATCAAGAAAATGCATGAAGAACAAAGGAAATAAGAAATATCGAGAGATTCTCTCGTGGGAATCAAGGCTTATGCAGTGAGTGACAAAAGAAAGAAACAAAGGAAAATTGAATGCTGCAGATGCTAGATGCGCATCATACAGCAGTGGACCACGAGTGGTCGCCCCGGGACTTCATGTCGTAGTTATCGGGCTCGGTGCTGGTGGGCCGACGAATGGTAGAGTTGGGGAAGTACATGTGTGGCGGCATGGACGTGGGGTATGCCGGGCCGGAGGGCTCGGGGTAGGTGAAGTCATTCGCAGATCCTGGGGAAGGCATGCTGCCATGAGACGGAGAAGCCCATCCGAGGCTAGTCATGTGAGGACTTCCATTGACACTGTTGGGACGGTGATCGCTGGTAGCCGGGGGCTCCAAAGGCTGGGGCGGGGCATAGGGATGCGAGGTCATAGATGGGCGGACGTGAGGGGCACTGCCATAGCTGGAGAGCGAAGGCGAAGTCGCAGTCGGGGAAGCTCGAGGGCTACCTTGGGGGAAGTCACCCCGCACGTGAGGCGGGATAGGGCCAGTGCCCATGTAGTAGTCGCCGGCAGATCGGTGCATGTTCAAGGGCGGTAGTTCACCACCGGGGGACATGGAGGGGTGCTGCCCAGGTGACGGGGTAGAGTGGATCGAGCCGTGCTCGGAGAACATTCCCTCGCCGGGGCGACCGCGGTCCTTGTTCTGTCGCAGCTGAGCTTCGGTTTCCGCAGCAGCTTCTTCAATCGTTCCAGTATGGTGATTTTGGTGGCGAGTCAAGGTAGTCCGGCGCGTGAATGTCTTTTGGCAGTTGGCGTACGGGCACTTGTAGGGTCGTTTACCGGAATGGATGCGGCGATGTCTGGCCAACGAGGAAGAATCACTGAAGGGCTGGTTGAATATCGGGTTAGTCTAAGAACACAAATCAAGCTGCATGCTGGGACACACCTTTCCACATCGCTCACACATGTGTGGCTTCTCTCCGGTATGCACACGGGAGTGTACCGTTAATGCCGAGCGCTGGATAAATTGCTTTCCACATCCAGGCCAGTCGCAGGCGTGGGGTCTAACACCGGTGTGAATGCGCTCTGTAATGAAACTGTCAGTAACAACACATGATCGGCGCCTTGGGATCAAAACCTACCGTGCCGAGCAAGATCGCTGCGCCGGGCAAAGCCCTTGTTGCAGGTTGAGCAATGGAAGGTTTTGGGAGGGGGATCTACACCCGCTCTTCCCTGAGACATCGATTCCTGCTGAATTTGGGGGTCTGCCGCGTATCCCGCGGGAGCGTAGGCCATATTTCGGGGAGTGGAGCCGGTGGGCTGCGCGTAGTAGAATCCATCGGCAAGCCCAGCGTCCATTTGCATCGGGGGGCCGTGAGGAGGGTATGCGTTCACCGGGTTGTCGGAGCCACCTGATTCGCTCTTCATGGTGGGCGAGGCTCCGGTGTGTAACTGTGCACTTTGCTGAAAGTACTGGTGTTGTAACTGCGCTTCGGCGGCGGCAGCGGCTGCAGCGGCGGAGTTTTTCCTGTTCAGGATGGTTGTGAAGTCCATGACCCGACCAAAGTCAAGAGGAGACTGCGGTCAAGGACTGCCTTCGATGCGTCCTTCGGCAGACCTGACAGTCTTGACTGAGCAACTGACAATTCCTCGGAAATCGATTCGCGGTTTTTTGGGCCTCGAATTTCTTCGAAAATCGGTGGTTTGAAAATGTCGTGAATTGACAATGTTGTCACAGGCAGCAACTACGGTCCAAGAAGGCAGAACTGGGAAACGGTCAGAACCAAGACTTTCCACCCAGTCGATGGACCTCGATGCGAGAGTTCGCGACGCGGCGGCGCCTTCGGACTTCGATGGCGATGAAGAAACTCACCCTGCGTGAATCAACAATCTGTTGTATATCTGAAAGGCCGGTGCGCAATCAGTGAAATAAAGTAGATTCTCCACTTCCTTGCAGAGAAATGCAAGATTGCGCAATAGATGTCGAGCAATGGGTTGAAAATCAAGCTCTCCCAAGAATAATGTTGCGGTCGGGCAGAGGCGGAACGCGTCGGTGTGGGTATGAAAAAAAGGTAAGGCACGTCAAAGCAAGTTTCTGTCAGGCAGGATTGATAGTCAGCATCGTGGACGCCTCTAAAAGTGATGGTTGCGATCCCGGTTCATTTCGCGGTGTTTGTCCCGTGACTTTCTGTCCAATAGTCACGCGCTAAGCTTGAAGCCTTGGGCTGCAAGGGCCTGGGAAAAGTATACGCGTTTAACGGGGATAATGGAAGCAAAGACACGAACCTGTAAGAGCTGAAAGGCGGAAGCTGGGAGCTGGAGAATGAAAGAGTCGAGAAATGGTGCGGGTGGGGGAGGAAATAAAGGAAAGCGAAGGAGTTAAGAGAAAGGGGAGGGGATATATTAGGTGTGGTAGGTGCCGTCTGCATCAACTACATCATTATTTACTTCTTTTCTCTGATCCTCTTTGGGATTTTCACTCGCTATTTTTGGCCGATTTTTTAATGTTTTTTTGGGGATCTTATTTCCTTCGATACTTGGGGCTTTTTTTCGTGTAGCAGAGGAATTTCAAATCGAAGAACGAGATTTTACAGGATTTATTCCCTAGATCTCTTCTAGATCTTTCTAATGTGATATAAAGATCACTATCACAATATACATCACAACCCAACTCCTATACCCAACTCCCTTTTTGCTTGGACCCATGCTAATTATCCTAGTTGGACCCAGCGAAGCCCGCTAGAAGGAAACCTGGCCGCACCAGAAGCCCCCCGTCAGCACTGGCTCCACAACGTGCTCTTCTCCCCGAAAAAGGGTGGATACAAAAAGGTACGCCGATCTGCAGGATTGCTCTCGATTGATTCGAAGGCTCATACTCCTGAAATTACGTTCTAGCGCGCTGGGAGAGCGATCAGGCTAGGGCATTTTGGTTTTAGGGGGAACTATGGCCCCTGACGAAAAAAGAAATTATGGTCAGATTCCCTTTGCAAGATTAGGAAGAAAAACAGGAAGAAAAACAGAACGAGAAAATAAGAGAATAACAGAATAATAGAAGAGCAGGATAAAATACAGCCCCGGAGTACTCCCTCCATACAGAAAGGGCTATCAGAATTCTCATAAAACAAAGAATAAATAATAAATAACGCGGAACAATTCGGTAGCCTGGGCTGCATGTTGCCTATGGTGCGACGAGTAGATTATTCTCCATACAAGTTCAGGGCAAGAGGTTGCCTCACCATCTCGATAGTCTGTTCCAACTATGACTAGCCCACTGGCCGAAGGCTAAATCCATCGAGGATTCCATGGCTTCTAGAAGGTTTGATGCATCCACTTACTTCCAAGTACGTAAGTGTCAAGTGTCAGCCAATTTGCTCTACCCCTACTTTACCCAAATGGGTAATGGTAAACAATGTTGATATCATTGTTATCCTCAACTGCCAACTCGACAACTCTAGATATGCCCTCCTTGCATCCTATACTGTACGATGTATCTCGTCTGCTCGAGGCTGGATTCTCTCAAACTCACAAAGTCTATTACTACAGTTATTACCACCCCCCTCGCAATTGAATTCAACTTTGTATATACTTCGGTTACACTGGGTGGCACAGAGCACCAGAGCATGTGTCCTTTACTACCCTGGCCACTTCCCATCACGAACTTCTGATCCGGTGGAGCCAATCCAGTGCGCATCGGTAATTACATCTCGCCCCTTTTCTCTTCCGGGGACACTAGTGGGCACCGGCTGGCTTCAGCCTCGAACCCACTCGCGGCACGGCTCTGCCAAGCCTTCTCCTGACCTTCCAGAAGGCCACCAGAAGGATTTTCGAACAGCCGTGGAAGCCGTGGAAGCCGTAAAACGCCGGGACTTAATTTAAAATAAATCGAAAAGGGAAAAGAAAGGGAAGAAAAACTTGGTCTGCGCGGCCCCCATCCTGCACGGTGCACCATTCACATCATGAAGTTGTTTTGATGAAAAAGGGGGAGAGGGGGTTGGGTATTACGCTGACTGGTCCATCGTTCCCTATCCATTGTCGTGATCACCTTGACAATGTACATTGTGAGCTTTCCCCTCACTAGTTTACCCTGGCCTGAATGCACCCCCTTGACGGGAGTGACGCACCTCAAGCCAAGTCCTGCGGGGGGTTGCGGAGATTATCTCCTGATTGTCGTAGAGGAAAACGCAGAGCCCAATGGGAGATGGCTTGCGTCTCAGGGTTCCTCTGCCAATCACCACCCATATGATTTATTTTAGTTTGAGCTATTGCCTTGCTTTTGCGAGAATATCGGATTATCGCGGGTCAGGCCGACACATATTCCCCTCGACACGGGGCGATCTCCACATGGTTGTGGCTGAGACGTGTCTTTGTATCATATTCACGCTAGTCTCCATATATTTCTATTAGTAGAACATCGGCCTGCCCCTGGTGTAGGCGGAGGTTAGGCACTTGGGCACGTCTGTGGCATACATGCCAGTTTGAGCTTTGGGCAGCTTATCGGGCGATGCTGTTCCTGCAGGATTCATCAGCGGGAGGTCATCACGATAGATTGACATAGATTTGCATAGATATACCGAGATATACGTAGATGTGCAGAGGGTGGACTAGCACTGCACATCTTGAAGAGTCCTTCTCAAGACAGTTAAGCCGTTATCCACCCAGGAACAGCCGCTAAAGCTATGACCAAAGGCCCAATTTTACTGCCGTGTCTCTCTGATGTCACTCTTTGGGGAAATTGAGCTTTGGCCCACTGATGTACCAAGTCTGCACGCCAAAAACAAATAGTCCTGACAAGTTAACACTAGCCTTGCAACGCACATCATCGGGTAATCTCCCTCGAATCTGCGGAGTGCTAATGCGAATCACTCTGATCCTCGATCCACTCAGGAGAACAGACTCCCATTCTTGCGATTGAGACTGAAACAGCACACATCCACGAGGTATCGAAACCTGATATCTCTGCCAGCGCAATCTTAATTGCCTTTCCAGCTCTTTCTCATTTTTCAGCTCCAGCAAAACAGAGCTCGTTCCAGACTATCCTAACGGGCAATGTCTCACTGCTTAAGATGAAAGCCCCTCTTCGCATGGCGTCTAACTGCCCTCTCCACAAGGTCTCACATCGACATCCCGATCGTCAGCCAACGTTGATCGATCTTCAGGGGTTCCATAGGATCCGCAGGTGGATGTGGACTGGCGCTAAGTCGGAGAAGTTGCTTGAAAGCGTTAGAAGTCGTTGAGGATCGCTGCCAGTCGTTTTTGTCTGTGTCCTTGCGGAGTCAGGCGTTTGATCCGCGGTGAGATCGATTCTCGATTCCCAGACTCGGGACTTTCGTCGATAAGCATGACTCCATACCTACTACACACAACGTCACATCTTTGATTTCCAATCTGCTTTGCGGATTGCCGTGGGGACTATCTTTGGGGCAGGGCGAAGTACAATTACTCGATTTGGCTACCTAGTTCTACCGGACCCATATGTCTTACGATTGGGTGCGTATGATGTGCGTCTAGTGATTCTAAACTCTTTCCCAAACGAGCTTCCTTCTTTCGTTCGAGAACATATGGCCTCACCTCAAACGCTTTGGCTTCAGGTTCCCTGGACAAGGAATATGAAACGCCTGCACTATGCGCCGCTTATTAAATTACAGTACTAGGTTGACCAAAAGCTGATTGATCGATTACTTGGTCCGATTAGTCGTCAGGCCGATCTAGAACCGGAAGTCCAGGATGGGCCATCAGCTAGTGTCGAAGAAGCTCGCCGACCTCGGACATGATGAAAGCTCGTCTGGGCAGTTTACGGCCTGGGAAGTCCCTCTCTTCTGATGACTACACATGCAGAACAGGCCTTTTTTCAGTCTTTCTAGTAATCTACTTGCTCTAGTGCTCGAATGACTGATATCTTATGGCGGACAACATAAAACCAGAAATTATGGCATGGTTTGCATGCATAGACTTGATAAACAATTGCCATCCTGTTGAGGCCAGCTACCAAAAAGTTGGCATTCCAGATGTATACATGCATCTTGGTATAATTTTATCACTGAAGCGCCCGGGTGTGTTCAGATGTAAGAAGTATCTTGTTCGGGGTCAACGCCATCTCAGCGACTGCCCAGGTGGAAGGGGGTTAGCAACTTCGTTCTATTGAAATTCTTTCAAATTTTATGGTGGCCAGACCAAATCCGGGTACAGTTGTTCTATCGCGCCTAGATACAACGAATGTTCCAAGGTTAGTATCTCTTAATGGTCCTAGTTGACAGACTTCCAAGGTTGGAGTTCGATTATGGATGGGATCTGTGGACGTCCTACGAGCTGCGCAATGTCGGATCTCGAACTTTGATCGTACGGCCTCAAAGTACCCATCCAGTTCAAGGTTGGGCATATATGTGTTCTTGCATATGTTACGTGTGGTCTACCTGTATGTTTTATCTGAGTTCCTAATCAAATAGGTGGCTGATTACTACGTGATAACTCGGGATATGTCCTCTATATATATCTGAGAAAGCGTGTTGACAGCTGTTCCATTTGACTAATTATTGATATCACCGCACGGTAGGTAGTGTCTAGACCTCAGGAAATATGTCCACAGGTTGGTTGGTCTGGAATCATCAATCACCTGGGCATGCTTCAACAATCTGACTGAACACAAGTGCAACGCCTGAGCTCTCCCGAGATCAACATTCATTTCTTCAAACCGACTTTGGGACTCTACCCTACCTTGGACCTAGGGAGCTGGCCTGGATGTGCCAAGAAAACCTTTAATGGTTTTATGTTGTTTTATGGATCTGGCTTCCAAACCTTCGAGTTCCCAATGTTGTATACAGTAGAGTTGCATAAGTATTTGACCTTGAGTACCTCGACCTCAGACCTACTCTTTTAGGTAATACCTGACAGGAAGCTCCGTAATTTAATCCGCTATATTATCTAAAAGTTACTTACAAAGTTATTGTACAGTTGGTGAGGTTCAAACCTTGGAAGGTGGACTCAAAAGCACTGGAGGTCAAATACTTATGAAACACCGCGGTATGGTAGGCAATAAAAATAAAATTATTACAAAACGTTGATATGGAAATAAGACGTATCACATTATTTGACTCATCTCAAGGGAGTCATTATACTAGAGTAGATATTGTATCACTTATCTATAAACAAACTCCATGCAAGTGACTTTCCTTTACCCATGCGCAGGAAAATGATCCGGACCACCTGGGCCGGAGGCCAAACATTCTGTACAAGGCAAGCAAACGAAAAAGCAACTATTTACCTCTTGCGCCACGAGAGCTCCAAAATTTCATCACCCTGCTTCGGGTCCCGCAGAACATACCACTGTGTGACCCGGCCGTTCTCTTCGATCACGGCATCCTGAAGCAGGAAGCTCTTCTTGTCCTCGTCTTTGCGGCGCAGAGGTCCAAGTTCGTGTAGATAGGACTCGTCGTTGGCTCCATTATGGGCCTCCCACGTCTGCTCCATAGCAATATTGCCCTCGTCGGGATCGTAGTGATACTTGATGACGGAGAATCCGTTCGTCAGGATCCACCCATCACCAAAGTGCCACTGGCGAAGGAGACAGGTGTCACCGCATAGCTCTGCGATGACGGAGAGTTTGGGCATGTCGGCGTGGAACCACGATTTCCAGTGGTGAACTGTGAGTGGAGGTTCGCGGCCGGATTCGAAGAAGCCCGATGCGTCGTTCATGAGATCGAGCTGGCGGAGGCGGTGGTCGACGGTTAAGCGGGTTTGGGTGTAGCGGTAGACGCAAATGGCGATGCGGCGGTCACCGGTGAAATCCATGGCGGAGCATTCGTCATAGACGTTGGTAATTTCTTTCAGTAAAGGTCGTGATAGGAAGACGCCTGCGCCTCCGAATCCGATCATGCCAAAGTTCGCGATCTGCGGGATGGATTCGGATAGTCCACCGATGTACATGGACTTGGTGTGGTCGTACTTGTCCAACGCCTCGACCAAGCTTGCCATGGAGAGGAAGAATGTGTCGTCGTCAATGACGCAGCCCCAGCGGGTGGACTCGCGAACATTGGATTCTAGGAGGGGAATGAGGGCGAAGTATCGGTGCAGGTAGTCGTCATCTGACTCGGTGATGAACAGGTCCACGCCCATATTTTCGGCTTTGGCCTTGACGTCGCGGATTCCATTTTCCGATCTGTCGGTTTCAATCAGCGCGAAAATGCGGGTTTTGGTGTACCCCGCCCAGTGCGCGAAAGCGTCGAGGGAGTCGTTGAGTCTCTCCACGCTGGTCGCGACACCAAAGTCAATGTGTGAAGCGACAGGCATCCTGGGGGGCCTGGGAACTGTGAGTGCGACTGGGATGGGAACTGAGCATCCATCCGCGGCGCCTTCTGTGCCCTTCTTCACGCCCTGTAACAGAGGCTGCTCCAGCCGCCGGGTGTAGGGGACCGGCTCCTCCGTCATATCAACAACGATTTCGCGGCGGGTGTACTGGGCGACTTTGAGAACATCGAGCCGGCTCAATAGATCGTAATCCAGTTCACAGCCGACATTGGGAGAGACGGTGATGTTGGAGACGGTTGTCAGTGGCAATTTGATTGGTTCTGCGGAGGGCCACAGCATAGTGATGAATCCTATGATAACCAGAAAGAGGACACCGAAGCGCAACACCTTTTTCCACGCCCATGAGGCCCCCGGGAGCGACCCATCTCGAGTGCTGAAGAGCATCTTGTTTTCGTTTGATTGTGTTCGGGGTTCTACCGCATTGCGGAGACAAGGGTCTAGAGCACAATCAAGGGTCCGCGATTGAAGGCAAGTACCAAAATGTGTATAAGAGGGAAACAGAGAGTGAGAGAGGAGGGAAAATATCGCAGACGGGTCAAGGGACGATCATGGTTCCATGGTATGAAATGGGCAAGGCCAATTCTTTTTCCCAAGGGGTCTGAGGGATGATCATGACGTGAAGTCACGTGTTCCCGCCAAATGAAACGTCAACTTTCCTCGCAACTTCTGCAACCCGCCGAGGGGTCACAGACAGGGACCTTGGACTCGGTGACACCTTTGAAATCTCCGCTCTGGAGTTCATCCGGAAGAAAACCTCGAATTTTCTCGACTCCGGGCTCACAATTCAACGAGCATCTATACGACCCTGTCAATGCCAAGCCCGCCTCAACGCACCGCTTCCGTTTTTCACTCGTCGCTGATCCCTCCGGTCCCCACATCCGCGCGTCCGCGCGTCCACTGCCTTGCTACGTCGGAGTGCTCGCGTGGTACATGCCAAAAACCAAGGCCCTAATCCGCCCTATAGTAAGCGCTAACACTATCTGGAACCGCATGTCTGCGCCCTCATTCCGATGCATCTTGGGATGAAGATCCTTGCCCCTTGAACAGGCTGGATTGTTATAAAAGCTCGGACATTAGCGCTTCCCGTCTGAAAAGGTTTCTTTGGGCGATCTCGGTGCCGATCGGCCCCTGTCGATATGATAATGGATATCGCGGGTACAAGCATACGAAGTAGGACCTGAAGGGGTTTCTACTAGTCAAAAGCTTTAAAGCTTGTTCAATAGTGTTCCAGGGCTCAGGGTCCTTGAGGTCTCACTCAGGTCCAGTCAGAGATCAGTTTTTCCTCTGCATTTGACGATGTTTAAGGTAGTGACCCGAGGTGTCACTCATCTCATTGGACCGTTTTCGGGGCCAACTCGAGGGGCCAATTCGAGACGCAGAATCTGCCAGGTGCGTTGTACTCCGTACTTAAGTACAGGACACAGCCCCCAGAAACAGGATTCGGCCCGCTGATCAGGGACTGAACATTTCTTAGCCTCTCGTGCGGAACATACTCCGTAGCTTTGGTTGTTTGAGCCTTGCTGAAACCTTCAGCACTGCAAGTCAGCTAGTGACATGTATGTGGCCGGGCCGCATGCAGCGATCCATCACAATTCTACGGAGTATACAGCACACCCCGTACGGAGTATAATTTTGCAATTTCAGAGTTTCTTGGGGACCAGCAATAAGTACAAGACCTTCGTAGCTTAATTAAATTTGACTTATTGGGATTGTTTGGTCTCCACAACCCACCGCACCCCGTCCGTTGCTATGGGCTCTCAGCCATACAAGCACACAGCTTGGACCCATACATTGTTGTGCTAGTGTTAAAGCATATCATGATATGGAGTATCTTACTCAACGACACGATAATATCAGAGTCCTAGGTGCCCCATTAGGTCTCGTCAAATTGCGAGAATCATACTACAAATAACTAGTGTGCTTTATTACTATACAATCATGTGTGATGGAGCTTCTCCACATTGTTAATGTGCACATTGCTTCCACCGGTGACCGCGATGTATCGGAACAAAGATCCGATGAAAGAGCCTAAGCTCAATATCCGAACCTGAAAGTTTCGATACTTAATTAAATGTTATATCATAGTTTTAGTGCCATCAAGCAAAGGCAGCTTCATAGCTCTAGTAACACGTGATCTATACGGTGGGGTAGAAGACCCATTGACGCAAAATGACCCCCGATCGGGAAAGACCAGTTCCGCACATTAGGCGGTTTGATATCAGTTGATCCGGGGAAATCTGCAACCGTGTCACATTGGACATTCACCAACCGACGCCCTAGCTGAAATCCAAGTCTAGCTTGACTTTTGGCGGCCCGATCCCGAAACCCAACAAACCCCCGCTATGGTTGCGCAATCCTTGGCCTCGCTATTACAGCGAGCGTCGATTGACGACCACGAGGAAGTCATTCAGTCATGCAATGCCGTCCTCGCCAAGTCCAAGTCCGATCTGAAAGCGCAGCACATCAAGGTCGTCGCTCTATTAAAACTGGATCGCTACGAGGAGGCCCTCAAGACGTTCGAGGCCGGAGGCGACACGTTGAAGAAGACCGCGGGTCTGGAATATGCCTATGCGTCATACAAGTGTGGTAACCTGGAGGAAGCGACCAAAGCCGTGACCGGTGCGGCTGCTGGACGTGGTGCTAGTCACCTGGAGGCACAAGTGGTATGCGCTCAGCCTAGTTCATCATTTCGGATCAACACTAATTCGTGATGTCTCCAGCGCTACCGGGCCGAAGAGTTCAAACGAGCAGCCGAGCTCTATGAGCAACTCGCACAGGATACAACCTCGCACAGCCATGAGCTTAACGACCTGAACATCAACTCGTGGGCCACCGATGCACAGTTACAATGGAAGGGACAACCCGAATTCGTGCGCCACGACCGATTGTCGAGGGAGGACCTGGAATCTTTCGAAACAACCTATAACGCAGCTTGCTTGAACATCGCAAAGGGCGCATTCAAGCAAGGCGAAGTATTGCTCAACCGCGCTCAAAGTCAGAACCCCACATTTTGCCGAAGCACGAGGTCAAACTAACGTGTGTTCTAGATATTTGTCGCACATCAGAGGACCTTTCGCCTGAAGACAAGGCTGCGGAGCTACTTCCTATCAATGTGCAGCAGCTTTATGTGTTGATTCGACTTGGGAAGCTGGACGAGGCGGAGGTGCTGCTCAAAGATATCTCCGTTGAGAAGTAAGTCGCACAACCATGTGCTTGAATTGAAGTGACTAACCCATCTAGCATTTCCGAATTATCAACAAAGAAGATCGCGCGCAACAACATTGTGCTCGCCCGCCAGACCACGGTCAACCCCTTCATTCTATACAAGGCTCTTCACGACACCCCAGATGCCACCAACAACGACCGACTGTTCGACTTCCAGGATCGTGATCTTGTTGGTAACTCACATGCCGCCGATCTACTTGTCCAGAAGTATGACGGTATTATTCGGTCCACCAACAAGGCACTGTCAAAGCGCTCAACACCCTCTACCGACGCCGCTACTAATCTCCTCTCCGTTTACAATGCCGCAGCTCAGGCTGAAGGCCAAACCGGCCAAAAGGCCCTCTCAAAGATTGCCCCATTGCTTGAGCGCCGCCCTAAAGACCTTGGCCTGCTCCTCACAGTGGTGCAGCTCTACGTGAACAGCGGCAACACCTCCTCAGCCATCACAGCCATCGAGCGAACTCTCCGAAGCCTCGAGGAGTCAACCTCCGAGGCCGATCAGTCCGCTCGCTTCAACCCCGGTGTTCTCAGCGTTCTCGTCTCCCTCTACCAACTCGAAGGCCGCAAGCTTCAAATCCGCACCACCCTCGCCCAGGCCGCCACCTACTGGCGCGCAAAGCCCGAGCCACCTGCGTCTCTCCTCCGCGCCGCAGCCGCCTCCCTCCTGCACTCCGAAGAGCGTGCCGACCTCACCACCGCCGGTGAGATCTTCCGCGCCCTCCAACAGCAAGATGCCAACGACCGTGTTGCCATCGCTGGTTACGTCGCCTCCCAGGCAACCCTCAACTACGAACAGGTCGAATCCCAGCTAGATCGCCTACCCCAAGTTAGCGACCTGATTGGCGATATCGATGTTTCGGCCCTTGAATCCGCCGGTATCTCTCCGTCCGCCGCCTCCACGGCAGCGGCTGCAGCTGCCATCGCGGGTGCCCGTAAGCGCACCGCTGGTGCTGACGACCGAGCTCACAAGCGTGTGCGCAAAGACCGTCTGCCGAAGGACTTTGATCCTGCCAAGAAGGCCGACCCTGAGCGCTGGCTGCCCATCCGCGATCGCTCCTCTTACCGTCCCAAGGGCAAGAAGGGCAAGCAGCGTGCTGCGGCTCTTACACAAGGTGGACCTGTTAGTGAGAAGGTCGAGACCGAGTCTCCTGCGCAACAGAAGACAGGCGGATCTAACGCTAAGAAGACCAAGAAGAAGGGAAAACGGTAGTGTAATTGCATAACTGAAAATCTCAATTTGAATGATCAGAGATGCGCTCCATATTAAGATATCCTTGAATTCCCGACGGCATCTGCAATGATTGATTCGGTCCAGTGCACAGCAACATCCCACCAGCCGTAGAAGTTGCACACTTTACCCAAGCGGCGTCTTGATAGTCCCGCACTGACGATTGTAATGTTCGAAAATCATCAGCAAAAGCCTCAAATCCATCACCGCATCCTCCCCAATCTCCGTCCCCGACAGATGCGCATGCAACGCCATCAACTCCCGCTCATGAGCCTCCTCACACGAACTAACCACCTCAGTCCGCTGAACCTGCCCAGTCCCCCCATCTTCTTCAATAACAAGTTTGACGAAACTCCCGGTCCCGTCCCCAGCTCGCGGAAAGTCACACTGGAGACTAACCGTCTTCTCGGCACCGTAAACCATCAAATGCGCATCACTCCGCGGCACCCCGTCAACACCCGCCTCGTAGAGCAACGTAAATGGATGTCCCTTCTCATCCGAGTAATGAAAAATAGCAGAGTAAAAGGGATCCGTAATCGCAACGCTCGACACCGCATTCGGGAACCCCAACGCCTCCCTCATCACCATTAGATCATGACATCCCAGTGTACCCAAGTATCGACAGAATGCGATGCGATCAGGCGTAATATCATCACCGAAGATATCGATCAAGGCCACAGGGTCAAGAGTCAGATGCGGCGCAGAAGGCCCGGCGATATTGCGACAGCGCGCATAGTAGATTCTATCCAGGGCGGCGAGCTCATTCTTGAAGATTTGGAAAGCGGGTGCGTGTCGACGCGGACAGCCGATGAAGACCTTTGGACCTTTTCCACTGGGAAAGTTCTCTTTGCCTTTTTGGATGGCGTCTCGGATTCGTCGGAGACTTGGGATGCTCATTGACATGGGTGTTGTGACCATGACGTGTTTGCCGGATTGGAGAGCGGCGATGGTGTGTTCTTCATGGTTTGGGAGGAGATTGATTATCAGCTCGATTTTGGGGTTTGAGATGATTTCAGCGATGGATGCGCTGGGGATGGCGGTTTGGTCTGTTTCTGGGCTTGGATGGATGGCGATGGGCGTGAAGTGAGATGGGAGGGATGGTATGATGCGAAGGTATTGGATGTTTGTACCTAGGATACCGAGGCTGAATGGCTTGGACATCGTTGAGATGCGAGGTGAACTTGTAGTTGGGAGAGGGTTGTTGGTAAGGTGTGACATCGGAATGACCTCGTCGTGTTGTGAACTATAGAATCTACAAAGCCCTACAGTCTACTTCTACTTCACTGGAGATATTTTCCCAAAAGCCTAACGCGGGTTTTCATTTGTTTTTGTCTTTTTTAGTCCTTTCTGTCTTGATCTCAGAGCTAAGGTTTTCGAATTTTTTTGTCTTTTCTGGTTTTTTGTCGTTTCGTCGTGTCCTCATTTTCTCGTATCGTCGTGGTCTTCCCGAGCTGTTCCCTCTTCCCCAAAGCAATTTCAATTCCCCCAACTCTTCTGTAGATCTCAAGATCTTTCGTTCCGTCAAAGCAAAATTCAGCAAAATTCACCTCCATCTCCACAAACTCTCGGGAAGCCGCTCTCAAAACTTTCAAGACGACGATGTTGATCACGTTGCCAAACCATTCAGGCCCAGACGACGAGAGCAACAATTTCAAACCGTCGACGCTCTAGTAAGTTCCATTCTCTTCCTGCACTTTCCGCCACTCGTAGTTCATCTTCCTGCATGGACCACACTGGCGCATCTGACAGTTATTGCACTGCAGGATACCGAATGTCTGCTCACTGTCGCATGCGGAGCAAGGGGTGTTGCACGGAAGTCTCGTCCAACCAACTTCATGCTGGCACATATTTCTGTATTGCTCAAGTTGAGCCTCGAGAATATCTATCTCACCCGGCCGTAGCCTGAAATCCGGCGTGAGCAGGAAAACTCCGTGCATCTGGCCGCAGTCACAGGTCATCCACCTGGCTCCGCATTCAAAGCAGAACTGGTACCCGCATCGGCAACTGAATCTGTTAGCTTGTGTCAATACACCACAGGTCAAGAGGACTTACGTCATATGCTTGCACCCAGTGGTTAACTCGATCATGTGGGCGCACTCAGGGCAAGCCCTCCATTTCATCTTATCGGCAAGGGCATTCAGCTTCTGATCATCGGTGGTAGTGTCGGGTGGGAGACAGCCACGAAGATGCTTGAGTCGCAAGCACCTCTTGCATGTCCCCACACTGCAGACTGGGCAATTCCCGTGGGCCGCTTGGGGAATGTAGGCACCGCACGATACTACGTGACAGAATAGTGGTTTCGGATCGTTGTGCTTGATCAGCAAAATCTCATACCTAGCCATGATGGCGGGGTCGAACAGATCTCCCTTCTTTTCAAGGATGAGAGGCTCACGGCAGCACCGAGGTGGGAATAGACTTATGTCCTTGAAGGAGTCTTCTATCATTTTCCTAGTGCAATCCAAGCAGTAGCGATGCTCACAAGTGCCATGGATCACCTCGAGCCCCTTTAAAAGGGTATCGCAACAGGTGCACTTGCCATCAAAAGGCTCTGGACTGGTTGCCGATGTGGGCATCTGCTGCTTGGTTGTCGTGGCTGAGCCTGGTTCGGTAGTGGTCTTCCACTTGGTTGCTTGTTCCGGAGACCCAATTCCCATGGACCAATGACCACCAGAGCTGTTCTCGCATCCATGGCCACCATGCTCAGAACCCTGGGGATTCGCATCTCGAGCTGTTTTGTCGACCTTAGAGACTGGCTTCGGGTCGGCCGGTGTGTCCCAATCAGTAGAAACGGGCCATTCAGGTTCGGGGAGCGGTTCGTATCCAGTAAAACCTGCAGGCTTCTTGCCGTCCTTGGAGTCGGTGATGCTGGTGGTCTTCGAGTTGACCTCCGATGCCTGCTGGGGTGCCTTGCCCTTCTTCTTGGCCGCAGCCTCCTCTTTCTTTCTGGCCACAGCCTCTTTCGCAGCCGCCCTCTTGGCCGCAGCCTCTTCTTTCTTTCTGGCCGCAGCCTCGTTCGCAGCTGCCTTCTTGGCAGCCAGCTCCTCCTTCTTCCGAGCAGCAGCATTGCTCTCCCATTCATATTCATCGTCCGAGAGATACTCGAAGTCCGCAGGGTATGGATTCTTGGGTGGGGCGTACAGCCAATCGTAGGAATCCTTATCCTTCTTCTTCACGAGGTCCATAACATTGCGAAGGAAACGAACAGCTGCAAATTCTCCATCCTTTGCGGGAACATGCAGATAATTGAGGTCGTAATCCGCAGCCCTTACATACTTGTCGTATTGACCGCCGGACCAGTCCAAAAATTCGTAGGGATCCTTCCAGATCTCAAGGAACGCCAAGATCCGTGTTTCTCTGGTGAGGCTCCTGTCGATGTGATCCATGGCCATTTCCAAATTCGTGATCTCCGGCAGTCTCTTGAGATCGACGCCGCCTTTCCTGAGCAGCACACCGGTCTCTACCATTTTGCTCAAGGCAAGTCGATCCGATTGCAGCTCGTCCCTGAGTTTCAAAGCGTGGATGAAACCGTCTGCCCATTCCTCAACATGTGCGAGGGACTGTTTGTAGGTGAGGCCATAGCGCCCTGCTCAATGTTAGAACTATACATGAAATGGCTCCACACGTAAACAGATCGAATCTGGGAAAGGGACTCACTGAATCCGCCTCTGTCTCGGTTCATGACTGCAGATTGGTCGGATGATAAGAGTTTGAAAGGGGGGTATGAACGGATGAAAAAAAGAGGGTGGGGGGTTCTGCTGATTGAGGGTTAGTGAAACTTCTTGAAGAGTCGAGGCGAGTCGAGTGGAGGGGCAAGGACTGCATTCATGGGCAAAGTACTTACTGAAAGGTAGGTCAAGAAACTTTTGAAAAAGCAACTTGGAGTTGAAATTGGTACGTCTGAGGACGCGTGGGTATCGATATCTGGAGTTGGATCAGCTATGTTCGAGGAGCTATGTGAACTGCACGCTTTCGAGGCATAAGAGGCGTGAAGATCAAAACGAGGGACGATGAGGATGATGGAATCAGTGCAGGAACGGATGAATGTGGGATGTGGTTGATACGACAGGGCAAGCCCCATGTATCATGGAGCAGGCATCGCGCGAAGGTAGAATCGCCAAGTAGGTCAGGACTGCAATTGCTTCGAAACTTACCTCGGGAGATATCACAATGGTGGACGGTATCCACGAAGGGTGGTGTTCACGAAAAGAAGCACGCAACTCGAGTCTTGAACCAAGATGGTTGAAGCTAGAGTCTGATGTGGAAAGTGTGAAGGGACGAGGAGAGAAGAAGAAGAAGAAGGGAAGAAAGAAAGAGAAGGGGTTTAAGTAGGAAAGGAACAGAGGTGGGAGTCCAAGTGAGAAATGAGCTAAGCGTATTGGACCTCGAGTGAAGGCGGCCTGTTCAAAGATTGAATGGGTGTGAACAAGAGTTCACTTGTTCTTCTTACACAATACACACCATTGAACTGGCATGTAATTGAACAATTGAACTACATGGAAGGAACCTATTCTATTCATACAGCTCGGTGGTTCTGCATACGGGTAGTGCTTTCCTCAAGAACAGAGACGTGCACTGTCATCATCACGGTAATCAATTGATCGCTGCAAGTATACGATAACCTCTTCTCTCGACGACAATGGCTTCCGCTGCCCAGTCTGGGGTATAATGACCCTGCGTCTCCAGCTCTCCGATATAGAACAAGGTTAATCAACGTGCAATGGTAGAGAAGACTGTCTCCACAGTGTTTGGGGGCCTGCAGCGAATAGAACACGGCCTGTGGATTCATACACCGACCCCAAGAAGTAAACAAAAAGCGAAGTCTGGAGATCGGCATGACATCAACACAAGCACAGATCTCGATCTGGATAGGCCAGAGATCTTCCCGATCCCTGCGAACTGACGAGGAAACCCTTCAGCTCCGGGCGATCACTTACCGCATGACGTTAAAGATTAGCGGCTCAGGGCCCAAGATCCACCGAGACCCTCCGAACTATTGACTTGATGCATACAGAGGAACCCGCTTTCCCAGGTCGGAACCTTCGTTGAAGATCGATGATCCCGCTGAGGCCATATAAACAGCAGTCGCCCAATGCCATGCAGTTTCTTCAATTCCTTCACAACTTCAAAATGCAATTCAAGCTCGCTACCATCCTCCTGGCCAGCGTGGCCTCGGCCCAGCTCACCACATCTCCTTCTCCTGCTTCCTCCTCCTCAGTCGCCGTCTCCTCGACCGCGAGCCCATCGTCCTCTGCTACTCCGTCTGTTAACCCCGACGACTACGACTGTGTCTACCGAGGCTGGGGTTGCGATTGGAAAGCCTCCGAATACGAATACGGCAACGACTACTGTGGAACCACTGGTTTCAAGGCTGGACAGACATTGTCCGACGGCAACCAGATCGTGGCTGTCTCCAAGGACGGTTCGGGAGACTGTGCTTCTAAGGCTGGCTCCAAGTGCTGCAAGGTCCTGGCCGGTGACGCTTGCAAGCGCGGCGAGAAGTACCTTGAGTGCGAGAAGCCTCAATAGGTGTGTTACTATTTTGACGTGAGCGGCACTCTGTACTAACTCGTGCTTGTCAGATAGATGCCGTTGAATGGTCTGTGAACATTGACCAGGGGGTCCTCATGTACGAATCCAAAGACTTATATACATCAATTCATATGTGACGAATGACCATGCAGTCATCTGCTCCAAATTACCAACGAACAAACCTTTATCTAAACCTTGGAAATCCATTTGGTGAATGCATCAGCACCACGGGCGCGCTTGGAAGTGCTCTTGGGGTTTGCGTCAGACGACATCACAAAAGGCGATGTGGCCCTGGTTTTAATGGGTCCGAAGTCACCAAAGGGATTCGACTCTGGGGAACGATGCCGCTCTAGAAGCCGGTGCCTGGAGGCTGAAGCCAGCATGGCCGATGAACTGGATTTTGGGGAGAGTGAACGATGTCTCATATCCACGTTTCCTTAACACTTTCAACTCTCTAACTCAAAGGTACCTCTCGAACAAAACGACAGTATTGTTACAAAGCCAAGCGGTTGAAGTCGGGTACAAGTCGGGACGATGAAGGCACCACACTGGCCAAATGACAGTCGCCCTGTTCAGCATTAAAGCCCTTGCATGTGCATATTCTTGAGGATATATGGTCCATCTGGGTTGGTTGAATTTTCAGAGCCTCCCGGACCATCTGCCAGATCCCTGATATCGATCCTAGGGACATTGCAGATGATCCTAGAGATAGCCAGCTCCACGGCGATCGGAAATTTCTAGGACCTTTCTCCGGCGAGCCTGCCTTCGTTGCGGGCCTTGTCGGTAATTACAGAGCCTTGGTCGAACGCATAATGTGCCAGATTACAAGGCTCGCTTTTACGAAAAATACCTCGCTCGCGTCCTTCAAGGCCACCGGCCCACATTGACGCATGGGGACGTTCAGCAGAAGAACATTATGGTCGCGGAGAATACAAGTAGCTCAAACGATCAAGGTGGGCGATCATTTGACATCGTACTGGTCGATTGGGAGAATTCCGGTTGGTTTCCTGACTTCTGGGAATTCTTTGGTGCATCTTACCCCCTGATATTCCAGTGGGACGAAGACTGGTCCTGGCGAGTCCAGGAGTTTGTTCAAGTATGGCCCGCCGAGATGGCCATAATGCAACTGATTGATAAGGATCTAGGCTGGTGAAGTAGTAAAGTACATTGCTATATTTAGAAATGAAATCGACTTATTTTCTTAACCACAAGGGAAGAAAGAAAACGGTTTATCAGAATAAGGAGTGGACTCCAAAGTACTAGAGGTCAAATACTTATGAAACACCACTGTAATGTTCCTCTATGTCTCTGTGATCGTGATGTTTTCCAAAAATATCCGCACAGCAGCGTAGTCGAAAGTGGGATACGGAGTAGGATGGGAGGAGATGGGGGCCAAAAAGTACCATAGCTGCGCCTCGTGGCTGAGCCGTCTGACAGCGCGCTAAACACCTTTAAACATGCCTCTTTCTCCTCTTTTGCGACATCGCAAACCTCCAAAATGAAGTGAAGCACCCATGTCGTCGGTGTTCTCTCGAGGTTGCCCCGCATGTCGCAATTCTCAGACCTGGTCCATGACTCGCAACTATCGACTCGATTCGTCGCCGGCAATACAATCCACACGTACCTTGAATCAACCACCGTGCTCAACCGGCGAGCGAGGCGACAAAAACGGGTGGAAACATGGGTCCGATCAAAAGAACTGGGTCGTGGGTCGTTCGGCATCGTGTGGTTAGAACGGTGCCCGAGAGACAATAGCCTGCGAGCCGTCAAAGAGATCGCCAAGAAGAAGATTCGGGAAAATGTCTATCATCGAGAGCTGGAGGCAATCATCAAGTTTTCTCACCACCGGGTATGTCGTTGCCTTCAGTTGGAGGACCTGAAGCTGATCGAGTGCAGTATGAGGGCTTGTTTGTTCGGTCATTTGGTTGGTATGATAACAAGGATTCGGTGTTCATTGCCATGGAGCATATTGTACTTGGGGATTTGCAGAAACACCTCAAGCAGGCGTTGCCAGAAGATGAGGCTGCGGGTGTGGTGAAACAGGTCCTCGAGGGGTTGGAGTGTATGCACGATAACGGATTCGCCCACCGAGATTTGAAGCCGGAGGTGTGTTGAAAAGAGACGCCTAAAAAGATGAGAGCTAACACTCCTCAGAATATTTTTGTCGTTGAGAAGCCCCCCGACAAGTGGTGGGTAAAGATTGGCGATTTTGGAATCAGCAAGCGGGTTGGGCGCGGTTCAACGGAGCTGCGAACCATCAACGGGACTCCAGGTTTCATTGCACCTGAAATTGCATTGAGGCAGTTATACGAGGTCGACGTGGATGAGTCCAGCTATGACTTCACTGTAGATCTGTGGTCACTTGGCGTGATTGCGTTCTATATGTTGACCCTCAAGCACCCCTTCCTGAAGCTTGAAAACTTGATCTCCTATGCTCGGGGATATTTGTCTATGTCAGAGCTATGTTCGAAGTATAGTGTGATCAACGAAAAGGGGTCTTCGTTTCTGGGTCTTTTGATGGCTCCAAAGGCCAAGGATCGGGGGACAGCCAAAGAGGCCTTAAAACACAGCTGGCTACCAAAAGACGACGTGTCTCCACCAGAGTCTCGACGCAACACACCTGTGTTGTTGAGTCCCAGCCCGGTTACTCACAGGGCCGACCCCTCCAGTGAGTCTGAGCCCGAGGTATCGACGTTTACCACATTGAAGTCAACCGATCTGCCTACTCCTCGCCGCGACAGCTCCAGTGAATCTGAGTCGGAAGTTATGAGATTCACCACAATGGATCAATTTGCTTATACCACTACTCAATCAGCGCCCCATAGCGAGCCTGAGCCCAGCAGCCCAACAGGAGCCGACATGGACAGATACTACTCTGCCTCTGATGAGCTTGAGAGCCCTCAGCCTGAACCAGCAGAGCAGGTAACAATCCGCGAGCAAATAGCTCAATTTAAAGATCATGTGTTTCAGGAAACTCCAAATGAGTCCCCTGGGGCTTCGAGGACTCGCTCAACCCCACAGCATCGTGAAGAGGTCTATGAGCCAAAGGTGTCTAAAACCATGCAATCCGGATCAATCTCATCACAGGATGAATCAAGACATACGTTAACATTGAATGAGCGACATACCTCCAAGCTGGACTTTGACCGGACATCCAAATTAAAGAGCTGGCTAAGTCCCAGAAAAGCAACAAAGTCCGCAGTGCCATCCGAAAGGCATACCAAGTTGGGGATTTCTCTACATAACAAGCGACCTGACATGAACTCCGAGAAAATAGAGCAAAGCCGATCAAAGGAACCAAAAGTCCCGACTGTTCGAAAACCTTTACGCTCGGTCAGGCACCACTTGAAAGGGCGGGAGAAGACAGATCACTTCGTATACAGGCGGGCAGTCAAAGACGGGAGCTCGGAGTATGTTTACCACCCCGAGAGAGATGAAGCTTCCAACCCAGAGCGAGAGCCACCTCAAAAAGAACCTGTCTCTTCCTCGCAAAAGAAGACTCTCAAGAAGCTGGCATCGCGTCCCAAGCGCCCCGACACGCCACCTCCCCCCAAAGTAACACCCGTGCGTCATGGAAACAACAGCACTGATCCGTCAAAACATATTGATCTGCACTCGAACTTTGAGCTGGACCCCTATGCCAGTTATCCGGTAGCACCGCCAAAGACACCAGACACGTCGATCTCGCCGCCCCATTGGCCTGATACGCCCCCTCCTACCGTGACGCATGTGCGATATGAAATAGATTTCCGACCTCGCCTGTCAGAGCCCATTGACCCGTATCCATTCGTTAGCCGTACCCCGGATTTTGAGGCATATCAATCAGCTGGACTGCCACACTTTTCAGCCCCCGTTTCCCCTCAGGGATCAGCTGTTTCTATTTCGTCGGTTGAAACAGGAAGATCCCCTTCTCGCGCGTCTTCCTTTCGACCAGAGTATCCTCCATATACTGGAGAAAGTGCTTCTCTACATTCAAGTTCTTCAACCTCAGATCCAGTCTACGAGGCGCGGAAACATGTACAATGGTGGGATGACAAACCACGGCATGTACCTCTATCTTTTGACCAGCATTCATCTATTGGCCCAGAAGATGCGATCGAGATGTCCGAGTCTGGGGAATCTTTCGCTGCTGACACCTGGGAGTCTGATGCGCAACCCGAGCGCCCAGATACGCCCCCTCCTTCTTGGGCCCAGGGGAAAGCGCTATCCTCAAGCCTCTGGCTGCCTGACAATCGACGTGACCACCCAGATCCCCCCGAACTGAATGTAGGGTCTGCTGTGGATCCATATATAGCATGGAACAGAACATACCATGCTGTTAATCCGTCGCCAGACCCCGATGGCTATACAAGGCTACCCAAACGTTGTTACAGCCAGTATGCCTTGAATGAGATGGGTATACGAAACTTCACTAACGGTGGTAATTGGATCCTGGTGTGTGGCTCTTTGACTTGGGAAGTTCAACTCCTGCTTCAACAACGTACATGCGAGCTACGTCGTGGGTGTCCCTTCTGAGCTGCATAGGCGAAAGATGTCGTGAATACAGAAGCTAATGAAGTTTATTAGGCCGTGCCATTCATATCCAACATAACCAGCCGGTCCCCGAAGGAGATGATAGAATTGCTTGCTGTCTCTCTGATCGCAAGATAGTACGGTTGGAAAATACAACCTCGTTCGCGCTTCGCTTTCCCTTCGCGTACATAATTGATCCAGGCTTCCAGACGGAAACCATGCGCAATTATAGTTTACCGCCATATGATGAGATTGGAATTCTCATAGCTTCACCAAGTGGCAAGCCCCTTCCGTACTGTCTCATGGGTGATGAGATTCGTCCCGAGGTTCTCGCTCAACACAAGATCGCATTCAGCTTTTGGTATGGTCGTTTGACCATTGATGGGGTGTTCTCCGCGGACAAGGCCAATTCATTGATCGAGGAAACATGGTCATTCTACGAAGATATATGCCGTGGCACACGGACCATGCAGGATTTCTCTGAAAGCATGGGACCAAACGACTCGGACGGGAATAACATGATGACTCCAGGGCACTACGATGAGTCCAAAGGATCCAAGGAGAATCAGGCATTGCCTTCACCAAAATCTCCGCCTCGGCAATTGGCGTATAGCACAGTTTTGAACAAACGATGGAGAGGTGCACGCATCACCGCGGTCGAGGACACTTTTGATGCTGACTCGGGGTTCGACCCTGGAGTAGAGCGCCACATGCAACCGGAATTGCAACATCATAACCCCTTCGAGAACATCATATACCTGAGCCCCGGGCCCCCAGCCTCGATGGAGTTTAATCAGTATGATCGACGCTCTAATTTTATGGAGGTTGAGAGGATTTACCATCCCGAATATCCCCATGAACCCTCCGGTGCTGCTGGGTATCTTGAGTATGAGAGGCGCTACCATCGCGATAATCCTTGGTTGTACAAGAAGGTCCCGTACAATTCGTCTTCTAAGGTGCTTCAAGCAGGCATTGACACTCCATTCAACCTGTGAAGTTTGTGCGAATGGAGGGGAAATGAATTGACCCTGCAGTGACCTTGGCCGAACTTTGAATGACAAGCAGTTATGAATAAACGATTACAGCTATGAAAATAAGCATTTCCCGGAACATTGTACTTGATTGACATCATATTCAAGTCGCTTCAAAAGTCTAGGATAAATTGATTAAAAAAGTAGCTGAACCTGACAGATGTTTTCCCAGCAAAGAACGCAAGCCAATTGGAGTATATTTCACCAATATACTGCCACGTATTATGTACATCCAAGAAAAGAACAGAACTAGTTCGCGCTTCCAGCGGGGGCAGCACGGGGAGCGTTACCGGTGGGACCGGCACGACGGCCCATGAAGGTACGGCTGAAGAAACTGATACCAATCATGAACAACCAGCTGGGGACAGCGCCGAGACCCCAGATGACGTAGCCAAGGGGAATGTTGAGCTGGTACTGGGCGAGCAGACCGTCAACGGGGTGGAGGATACCCTCGTAAGGAGAGACCTTCTCGTAGGTCTTCTTGGAGTGGATCTCGTAGATGGTCTCGGGGGTGACGGTGGTGGAGTTCAGGTAGACGGTGCGGAGGGGAGTAGGGGCGCGCTCGCCGGCCTGCTCCTTGGGGACCTGGTAGTACTGAACGGAGGGCGCGCTGGCGGACCAGGCGGCGCAGAGAACCTGGTTGGCCTCGCAGTCCAAGTATCCGAGATGGGGAGAGGTAGGATCGGCAGAGAAGAGAAGGACGGATTCCTGGGAGCGAATCAGTATTTGGGTGTGTTGGGCGGATACAGACGCGTCGCGTCAGCTTACCTTGAAGGCCTTCTCGGCCTGGGCGCAGCGACCGAAGCAGGTCTTGTTACCACCGGTGGTGAAGACCAACCAGTCTTCTTCCTTGGGACCCGGGGTCAGGATGGTCTGCCAGTTGTTCATGGAGACCTGGGTGACGCTCTTCTCGGAGATCACCTCGGCGAGCTTCTCGACAGGCGCGACGGGCGCGGCAGTCGGCACGTAGGACTTGACCTGGTTGAACCATCCCTGCACGCGGTCGGCGAGAGGGACCTGCTCCTGGGCCATGGCCAGGGCAGGGAGGAGGGTGACGAGCGACGTGAAACGCATCTTGAAGGCTGTCGCGGTTTAGTACATGTTCTGGGTGTCTCTGTGGATAGAACAGCGATTCGACTCCATCATAATGGATGGAAATGCTCGGATGCTTACATTAGACTGAAAGGCGCGATGGCAACGATTGGAATTGACACAGGCGAAGAAGAAGAAGGACGGAGGCGTAGAAGACAGGTGGTGGAACGACAGCTGGCCTGAGCGTCAGCCAACCACATCGCCGGAATTTACTCCTTGCACGGTCCTGGCCAATTACTCCGAACATCAACGACAATCCCCTGTTTTGATCCTCGATGTCTTTAGTTTCATGTTTTCCGTCTAGTTCCGGCTTCAGTTCACGGCAACACGCAGGTTTATTGTCCAAACAATGCCCATACACCCCAATGGCAGGGACATGCAAGTGTGGATTCTGACTTGCATACAGACCCACCGGGGATTCTATGGAAGATCTTCGAAGTAATCATCTCAAGTGTTGTCATTCTCTCATATCCATGGATGATTCGCACTTCAAGGAGTGTGGAGGGTCGAACAGCTCTTCGCTAATATACTCAGTACTAAAATAATCTTTCATGCGCTAAAATGATGGTATGTTTCTGCTATCTATCTTGCAAGGCCCTTCGGTTTGTCCGACATCTTTCAAGGTTTGATATGCGTATACAGTGGTGTTTCATACCTAAGTATTTGACCTCCAGTACTTTGGATCCCACTTTTTAGCCTGACCGATTTCCAAGGTTGTGTATAATAAGCTTGGTTATCTTTTTTTAGACTCCTTTCTGCCGTCTTTCTGCCGTCTTCTATACATTATGTCGTCTGGAGTGGCTTGGATGACGAGGCAGTCAACGAGTTGGTCTAAGGTCGAAGTACTCAAGGTCAAATAAGTATGGAACACGACGGTAGTTCATTATAATTTCTAATTGCACCTCCATTGATCAATCGCATATCATAGGGTGGGTTTAGGCATATTTCCAACGTTGTACACCTCACCTGACCCCCTTTGCGGTCACACAAACATGGCTCGCGGTACATCAAACTAATTATAAGCCCCAAGACGATTATGAATCTGACCGTGATTCATACCAACCTGAACCCCACTGTTGGCACCCCGAAACTCGATCCGCGGACTATAATTATTCGACCCCTCGTTGAAGACATTGACAACCTTGGCCTCCTGCTCGACCTCCCAGGGATCAATCTGATTCAAAAGATCTTTGGCATAAGCCGCTGCAGTCATGGCCGCATAGCCCTGCCACACTTTGTTCTTATGCGAATCGGCATAGTCACAGATTCCGCGGATAACAAGACACGGGAAGTTGTTCATCAGGCCAGCTGCTTCCATCTCAAAACAGAGAACATCCATTTGCTCGGCGAGGTGGTCTCGAAGATAGGCGTCTTTCATCAATTGGTTCGCCGAGGCAATCAAGCCGTAATGGATTGCCGGGTTATCCTCCTTTGCCGTGCGTGGACGTCGTAGGACCAAGAGCTCATCATCATGGTGTGAATCGCAGCAGCCACCATCGACCGGGTGAACGACGTTGCTCTTGTAACAGCGGTCGGTAGCCGGGTCCGGGCGTCCATATTTATCCTGAAGTCGAGGCTTCTTCTGAAGCAGAGTGTTGATCGTTTGGTCCAAGGTATGACCTTCAACCTCGTACTCGACTTGGAGTCCACCGAGTGCTGTACGGAGAGCAGGGGGTGGTTGATCAAGGAACCCCGTGACCTTGAATTCCTGATCCTGGATTGCTTTGCCGAAATCATACTGGAGAACACCACCTCGACCGTCGCTGGGAACGCTGACGACGACGTCACCAAGGCGAATGTCGTGCCTGCTTGGGACTCCGCCTCCGATGCCAACCATAAGCACAATGCGTATGTTGGGGAAGCTCTGCATCATCTCCTCGGCTGCCAGAGCTGCTGATGTGGTACCATATCCCCCCACTGGCAAATTTGTGATGACCACATTGTGCTTCCCCAACTTTCCCAGAGTGTAGTTGTTTTTGCTGCGCGCTGACAATCGCGGGGGACGCTCGTGCTTTTCGTCGAGCAGCTGTTGGGCAGCCACGTACTCGGTCGTCACGGCCGAGATCCACCCAACAGTATAGTTTTCTGGATTGCTCATCACGAGTCTCAAGGGAAATAAATGCTGAAATTCTCCAATATGAAGTCTGGCACGTCAAGGAGCACCATTTTGGGGGGCCAAAAACGCGGGGCTGCAGTGTGAGATTAGCGCTGTTTAGTCATATGAGTGAGGCTGAGGTTCCCAGGTGATTGTTCCGTCTCTCGAGACATTAGCGCCCTCTTCTTCAACTCATGAACATCACTCTCTGGTTTACCGCATGGCATCCAACTCTATCTCATTTCGTGGTACCAATTCCGGGGTTCAGGTGGGGATCAACCATGGACCAATCTACCCGTCGATAGGTATGTCGTACTTCTTCAACATCACCCAAACACGCCTAAGCCAAGGTCTGACTGATTGCATGTATAGAGCGGCTAGAAACTCCGCCAGCCCCTCTCTTGATCTGTCCGTTTCGTCGTGATCATGACTTCGTCGACCGTGGAGCACTGTTGGAGCAGATATATCAGAAGGGATGTGCTCCTGCGGCTCGGATCGCCCTTGTGGGCCTTGGTGGTGTCGGGTGATTGCAACCTTCAAACAGATGTTTATACATAGCTAATATCCCTGGAAGGAAGTCTCAGCTGGCGATCGAATGTTGCTATCGGATTGAAGAGCGATATCCCCAAACTTGGGTTTTCTGGATACATGCAGCCAATG
The DNA here is from genome assembly GCA_003138045.1 of Penicillium sp. MA 6036. Lineage (NCBI taxonomy): Eukaryota > Fungi > Ascomycota > Eurotiomycetes > Eurotiales > Aspergillaceae > Penicillium > Penicillium sp. MA 6036. Next base: position 88,835 of record QAGG01000107.1, read on the forward strand.
CTGAGCGATTTGAGAAGAGTTGCTGGGACATCGCCAATAGAGTCAAAGTCCCTGGGCGGAATGACCCTAGGGCAAACGTGTTCCAGTTGATTCATACATGGCTTTCGGACAAAAGAAACGGCAAATGGGTTGTCATCTTGGACAATGTGGATGATAGTCGATTCCTCCATGAAACTCAGGCGGGTAGGAACGGGCAGCAGGGTAGAGGCACAAGCACAGGAGACTCGCTTTTGGAATCCCTACCTGTGACCAGCAGCGGCTCTATCATCATCACATCCCGCAGCAGGGATGCGGTTGGTAGCATTGTGGAGCCCAACGACATGATCGCAATCGGGCCGATGAACGAATCAGATGCAGCGGAGCTTTTCGCAAAAAAGTTAGGAGAGCCATTTACAGAGGACGCGGATCAACTTATGCGAGAACTTGATTATATGCCGCTTGCAATCGTACAGGCTGCCGCTCACATCAGACACCGAGCCCCTCGTGTCTCTGTATCTCAATATCTTCGAAAATTCCAACAAAACGACCAGGAAAGAACCAGCCTCTTGAATCATGATGAGGGACAGCTACGTCGGGACAAAGAAGCAAAAAACTCCATTCTTGTTACTTGGCAGATATCGTTTGATCATATAAGGCGAAATCACCCAGCAGCTGCGGATGTTCTCTCACTCATGTGTTTATTCGACCGGCAAGGAATTCCCGAGACTTTGCTTCGATATCACAAACAGGACACAAATGATGATCATAATCAGAGCTCGAACAAGAGTTACGAACTCCCTACTACTCACCAAAAATCGCCCAGCCCCTCCAAAGAAGACGACGCCTCGACTTCATTATTCAAAGCAGGATCCGCTTCTGGGACAGACTCCGATCTTCTCTTCGTTCACAGCACTGACAGTGAATTTGAGGAGAGTATATCAACATTGAGAGACTATTCTTTAATCTCTATTGTTATAAATGATACAGCCTTCGAAATGCACCGACTTGTTCAACTTGCTATGCGGCTGTGGCTTAAAGCTCACGGCCAGCTTGAGCAATGGAAAAAGTGTTTCACCGACATACTTCTACTAAATTTCCCCACTGAACATTGGGAAAAGTGGGATGTTTGTCAATTGCTCCTTCCGCATATTTTGTCTGCTGTCACGCAGCCTCCAACCGAAGAGCGAACTTTGGGCAAATGGGCTCAATTGGTTCAAGCTACGGCTAATTTTACTATGGCCAAAGGATATTTTGCTCGAACCGAAGAGCTAGCCACATTGGCGCTCAAAACAAGAGCCATATTGTTCGGTTCTCAAGACAAAAGAACAATTGACAGCCTTGCTTTAGTGGGGCAAGCAACCCGGCATCAAGGGAGATGGAAGAACGCAGAACATATACATGACCAAGTGATAAAGGCCTATACACAAATATCAGGACCAGAAAACCCCGCTACGTTGACCGGAATGAACGATCTAGCCTCGGCATATTGGGAGCAAGGTCGATGGAAGGATGCCGAAGAGATTCAATTGCAGGTTCTAGAGATGCAAAAGCGTATCCTAGGACCAGAACACCATGATACTCTATTCAGCATGAAAGGCCTGGCACTGAACTACCGAGACCAAGGCCGATGGAACGAGGCCGGAAAAGTCCAGTCACAGGTTCTAGAGGCGTGTAAACGGATTCTGGGCCCAAAGCACCCCAAGACTTTGTCTGCCACGAGCAACTTGGCAATGACGTACGAAAGCCAAGGTCGATGGAATGAAGCCAAAGAGATGCGATTTCAGGTTCTAGAGGATTACAAGCGTGTACTAGGGCTAGAGCACCCTGTGACTCTAGTCAGCATGAGTAACCTAGCATCAACCTACAGCCACCAAGGTCGATGGAACGAAGCTGAAGAACTTGAATTACACGTACTCAGGGAACGCAAGCGGATTCTAGGACCAGAGCATCCTGACACTCTAACCAGCATGGGTAACCTAGCATCAACCTACAGCCACCAAGGTCGATGGAACGAAGCTGAAGAACTT